>RHDT01000077.1:0-292725 GCA_004000165.1 Taphrina sp. SM11 | reverse complement strand
ACCCTAACCCTAACCCTAACCCTAACCCTAACCCTAACCCTAACCCTAACCCTAACCCTAACCCTAACCCTAACCCTAACGCTGCTACCTTTCGAAGTTAACGTTTGCAGTTTTTGCTACCGAGTATGACTAATATTGAAGTAAAGATAAATGTCTCGCAAGCACGTTCGCAATCAGATATGTGTACAGGTCGATGGATAAGCGTAATGATAAGTTGTGGACAAGTCTGTGGTGTCTTGGGCCGCTCCCTTGCTGGTCCGAGTTCTCTCAGCACTGCAAGTGCAACATACAAAGTTCAACATGTTGTGTTGTGGACATCAACATCCAGATGTTTAAGATGCCAAAAATACACAAAGCGAAAGAGTTACGACGTGTTGTCACGCAGATTTTGACATGTGATCGTTTTTGAACCTGGTTGACACAGTATTGCCCTGCAGTGCTCTCATCTAAACCTCTATCTTAAGACCAAAAATGAGAAAAGCAGTTCATAATTAAGTTGATGTACATGTTGCCCTTAAAGGCTGCGCATGTGTCACGATCAATAGACGTACGAGGATGCTTCGTATTTATATGTCTTATCTGATTGTCAAGGTCGTTCGAAGCTCGGAACGAGAAGTCTCTTCACGTATAGTCTCTAGACCCGAAAGAACCCATCAGGTCCGCCAGTGACAAATGTAGGATACCGCATCTGTAGTTGACTAAAGAGACTCGTATGGCCCGTACGTTTCCCTAGACACTGGCCTGTATGTGCATTCCAGACACAAATTGTGGCATGAGAGAGCCCGTGGACATTATAGAGCCATTGTGTCCAATGCTGAAGTTTGAAGAATGGTGACCAGACAAGACTCTGACACATGTACCCTCCGTGATAGACCAGAGTTGATACGTCCTGGCAATTATAACATATTGTGAAGCCAAGGTTGAAACCACTCGATTTGCTGGAGGTGAACCTGACGAATACAGAACTCCCGGATCTCATAGATCATATCAGTTCGCGTAGTTGCACCCCGAATGACCACTGGACTTTCGAGCCACATTGCTTGGAGAAATTCACGTTCCATCGAGACAGGGAGAGTCGCTGTGAGCAAGACCTACGCAACTCCGTGAGGCACATCAGTTTCCTGGGGTAGTGTTGCGTGGTGATGAACATATGACACTCGTCAAATACAATGCGGTCAAGCTGATTATTGACAGCTAGCGAAGTAAGGTTTTGTGAGAAATCGCTCGAAACAGCTTCTTCAACCGAGACAAAGAGCAGATTGACGAAACGCTTCTTTTCCGAGCCAGGCTGCCATATGGCACAGGATATCCCGAATTTCGATACCTTAAGGAAGTGCTCCTGCTTCAATGCTTCCAAACGAACGATCGCGACAGTCGTCTCGCTCAACGGCAGACTAGATGGCAACAGAAAGGCGAGACTCTTCCTGGCAGTAGTTGCTAGCACTCCAAGTAGTTCATTGTTACCCGTTAAAATAGCAGATAACTGCCGTTCTTGGTCCGGGGATTTGTAACATGCAGGTAGAGATTCCGGAAAGAAACGATTCAGTGCATTCTGGATATCCGGCTGTCTTATTCTGCAAAGTCGCCATTAAGTGATAGGCCTATCATTCCAAGAGATCTGAGCATGGTTGACTGTATTAGCGCTGACTCGCAAGCCGTAGAGCCGCCATCCAGATAGAATGGCCAAACTTCCGGAACTGGTGTGCACCAACCAGTCTTGACATAATTGCTTCAGAGAGGTGTTCAATACGGCATACGATACATTCGAGACACCTTCATCTTCACTCAGAGTGGCAAGATCAGCTGCGCCCGCTTGCTCTAGTGCTTTGCGCAAGATTACTAACTGAGAACAGTAGATGAGTTTGCTGATGTCTGATGTAAACCGTTCAACTCGGTGCCAGAGGTTTCTCTTTGTGTCGCGTGCTTTGCAAACAATAAAGGCAAGCATTGGACTAGTCCGGCGGCGAAACATTGTAGGGATTGTCTCTATCAGTGCTTGTAGCATGAGAATACATGGTCTCTTGCATGTTCCTACCAGAGTAGTCACATCGCTGGGGTCTTCCTGCTCGTGTCAGCTTGATCAATACGACAAGATCGAATATACGAACATCGTAACTGTTTGAAAGCGCTTGTAGAAGCGCTTCCATTGCTTGTTTCTCTGCTTCGCCGAGACTGCAGATGTCCTTCAGTGATGTTTCTTCCCGGTGCACTCGAGCAGTGAAGCATAATAGTTGTAGCAGACAGCGACAATATGCTGCGAATGTCGTGTCATTCTGCATCGTGCCGAATGGATCCGTTGCAGCACTGTTCGAGTGCAGTGAATTGAGGATACATGCCGTTGGATACTGTAGAATTGGGACGATACCGTAGATCTCCTGCATCACCACATCCAGAACTTTGGCAAGAAGAACCAACAGACGATCGAGCCGCGTGCTATCTGGTTCGACCTTCTCTGGTATCTCGATCGCCAATCTTATGACGTCCAGATCCTGACCTTTTAGCAACGTCTCGAATCCAGTATTCTTGAGCCAGGGTAATAATTCGCTGCCGACTTTGGGCGTTGCATCTATCTGGTGGATGTCTCGGTCACTCGTAGCTTTCATCTCTGCATGTTTCTTTCCATCCCTTAGGAAGGCTTGAAACTGTTCATCAGGATCTAGAGAGGGTAATTCATGCTCAAGCACATCCGAAATAGAGTTTGTCCGAGGTACAATCGACTGAGCGGTGCCCACACCAAGTGAGACGGCAAAAAGGCCAGACCGATTTTGAAACAATCGCTGCACATGGCATTCCTTGTATGCGTTTAGTTGAAGCTGAGCCTTTATAGATCTGATACCATGCTCCTTGCTCACATGATTCGTGATAGCCTTGGTACTAGTCGTAAGAAATTCACAGCCACCGGCAAGGCAATGATAACCTGGCAAAATCTGAAGACCATCGATGGGGGGGCCGTAATTCTCAGGCACAAAATGTTCAGAAGGCAGATTATGCTGGCTGACCCATTCGCAGATAGATCTTTTGGCTGCACCTTTGATGCGATGCGCTTGTAGAAGATGACTTTGGTATTGATCTACCGAACAACAAAGCTTGTGCTCGATGCATAATAGGAGATTGAGTTCGGGTAGAATACGAAATACAGGGTTTCGTGCCGCGTCGATTGACGACATTTCTAGCTCATGGCCTCATTTCAGAGTTCAGAAACAGGAGTGGTGACAGAATACAAGGAGCGCAAAAGCTAAGTGCATACAACGGGTAAAAGCGCCAGCTGGAGGCCGGCAAGATGGCTAGTGCGCTAGAGGCAGAATATTGATTTTCTCCTGCACGTGGTGTCTTGTTCTCTCACTATTAAGGATTTCAAAAACGTCCTTCACAATGGGAAAGTCAATCAAAAAGAGCCAACTCGATTGTTAGAAGGATGAGCGCTCCACAGAATCACGACACATCGATCAGCTTCTGGTTGCAGCTGGTGGACCAAGGTGTTGCTTGACTAATGATGATATTCTGTGTCCTTGCATGAAGTTTGGAACAGAACTTTGTTATGCTACAGATGAGTACTTCAGCGCTGCTGCCAGACAATGTATCATATGAAATTTCTGAGCTTACCACGAGCCAAGTTGTACAATTCTCGCTGCACGCACAAGCGCAACCCAGCAGGACCATGACTTCAACGAAAATGATGGCACCTGTAGATTTCCCTAATCCGTTGTAATGATAGCACCGCAAACTGGTGAAGCGATTGGAGCAGCAATCAACTTGTCTTGGTAGTATAGTCCAATGTGTTACCGAAGCACTTGAAAGCACTTGAATTGACGGGCTGAGTGCTGTAACAACTCCAATGATGAGATTTAAGTAGGTGCCAGAGAGAATGTAAAAGGCGACATAGCCACCAACGTTCGTGGCACCAATCCAGACAAAAATCAGGACACCTGCAGCAACAACAACTGGATTCTTGAGAGTAAGTGCTCCTCGCTTCTCTGCAATCAAGTTTGGAAGAACTCGGCCAATGATTGAATTGGCAATGACCAGTAGCCGCGGAGAAAATACGAGTTTGGGAAATGCCATTTCTGAGTCCGGAGTAATCGAGGTAGAGCAATGGTGTTACGAAATTCTACATGACGGAGAAAATCCTGCTAAGATCAAGAAGATATGCGACATCCTTGATATCAGCGCCAGAGCCCTTGATCTTTCCTGATGTTGCTCCTACGCAGACTCCTTCACTCCTCTGTCTACATCGTAGCTCATTGTCCGGGAAACTGAATCCGATTTAGTTCTCAGACCAGTTCAATTGCGCTTGCTGAATGTCGCTGATGTGGTACATTTATGAGATCTCGGGTCGTGGCCTCGCTATAGGTCCGACAACAAAGGACTGAACTGTTTGAAATTGTTCGTTTTCGATCGGAAATGCACATCAGCCAGCGCATGCTGTCAAATTGGACGCTCCAGGCAGATTCTCGATAGAGCATCCAACACTACTCGCCAAAACAGCCATAGGTTCTCTGAAATGAACTAGAGCAGCTAGCAGTTCGCATGAGGTTTCACACAGTACGACAGACCCCTAGCCAGTGTCTATGTGCCTTTTAGTCGATTCGTGTACGCGCTCTGATTTGACAATTCTGTGCATTGTGCCGGGGCACAAGATGTCTCAATATAGGATGACCGTGGCAGCAACTTCATGTCAAGGCCTGTTGACATCAACATCGGCGGAGATGTGTCATGTCATTGAATCCACCGCATATCCAAATAGATCATTTGGCTGAGGCTCCGTGCTAAAATTATTAACACAGCTAGCTGTCATGAATGATCGAGCAGATGCCGAGACGAAACATTGCAGCACGTGCCGTGTAGCAAAATTCCAAGTGTGGAGAATAGTGGACATGGTTCGGGAAGATCTCGACACGAAGTGCCATCTTGCTTCGAGAAGATTTCGAGAACGCCATGATTGACGCTACGGGCCTTAGCAATATCGAAATCCACAACGTCTTTCATCAGACACAAAAGTTGCTCTGATTCCGACGATGTCTGGACCTCGTGTTCTCCACTGTGCGCAATGAGAGTGTTATCATCCCAATCGTCTCATTGGTCATCGTTCAGTCGCCCGATCTTCTGGAGTCTCGCACCATATGCTTGCAAGTGAACAATGAATGGAGACATGGCGGTCAGGCTGATCCTCTCTAAGGAAATAAGGGTTATTGACCTCTCATGGGCAGCAGATGTCAAGATCTGTTGTCTGGAACGAGTCATTCGAGCTTACATGTCAGCACATGGTCTGGCATACCTGTTATCAGTATCCCAGCATTCACATGCCCATAGACAGCAGCTACCTGCTTGAATGCACGGCAAAAAGCGCGGCTAAGTTTTCCTGAAATTGTACGGCTCGATCGGCCGCAGACTCTGCAAAGTTCAGTGCTCATACGAGGCAAAGTGGAGACAAGAAGATTTGGAAGTTGTGGAGTCATCACCTCGCATGTTTGGACTGAACCACTTCCTGCGAGACCTTAGACAAAACGTGGCGAGGTGGAGCTAGAATTACTAGACCCGTCAGCAGAAAGGTACTTTGTGTATAGGATGACATGTCAGACACATGCAGAGTGCAATCATAGTGCGCGAGCATAAGATGATGAGGAAGAGCAGGCAATGTGCCAGAATACTTCACAGAAGTAGTCCAGTCCTGGAAGGTCTGATCGGCCTTAGAATGCTATTGAAAAGGACCGAGACGCAGATCAATTTCCACCAATGGCTATTAAGGTTTGTACACTTGACATAGTCACATGTGTATGTTCCATGGGCGTTTGGCTGCGAAGATCCCCCAAAACCAATACAATTGGGACACGGACCAGAACGCATGACACATAGACAGAGTCAACTGGGCCAGACTTTCGCAAGGCGTGCCACGGTCAGCAAATCAAGCTTAGTGATGTAGTAGAATCAAGCAGATTTCTGCCTGATCATACTGACCAGTGACTGATGGAGACAGTAGACTTTCACATCCCTTGGCTCTTCAAGAGAAATTTATTTGTGCTGCTGCCATTAATATCTTGTTTCGAGCGTGATGAGGGAGGCTTCCGGGTGCAAAGTGCCATCCATGTGCCGATCGGCCCGCCGGTTAAAATTGACTGCTCCTGCCGGCCATTTGCCGTCGCTTATGACAGCGCCCGCTGCTGATACATGCTGACGATCACTGGCTTGAAGACAATATCTCCGACAAGAGAGGCGTGAACGCCATGGTTATGAAACAACCCGAGGCAGTGTGTAGACTACAGGGTGTTCTGGACCTGAACTCATCAGACCTCGTGGCTAGAAAACGCACAAACAACTGGCCAATGGCCTCAACCTAGGAGAACAGGCAGTTCTAAAACCTCCGAGAGTCGAATAATGCCCGATGATTAGTCGATAAACAAGTGAATCAAGCATATCACAGTAACGCAGAGAATGTACAGGCCATTAGAGCGATTTTGACAGAGAGTCTGTAGAATAATAAGGAGACGAGAATCAGCCCAGAGCAAGATATACAACGTTGTGCCACTTGAAGATCACGAGAGCCTTATAATTAGCGACCATCTGGCGTCCACTTATCCAGACAGATGGGATCTAAGGATCCGCGGGACGTTGAGTGCTTCATGACCCAGCATAATGGTTCCGGATCAGATTCGAACGGTTGATTCTACCGAAATCATGCTTCCAGCTTGCACGTGTGAGACCTTCTTCGGACCGGAAGCGTGTGCTGACGTTTCACCGAGCAGCCCCACACGCGGGATCTAGATCCGGGGGCTCTACTTGGACGAGTTCTTTGCAGGATCATTACTCTCTTCAGAACGTTGTAAGAAGGTAATCATACATACCATAGTACATATGAGGCGATTGCTCATGGGTTCGATGAGATATGACCTTTCTGCTGTATTGTTTGAGAGATTTCACCGGAAGGGAGCACTCTGACCGGCAAGTGGCTGGGCTTCGGTCTCGGTTCATCCTCCCATGTCTTGGAACGCGCCACCGATTCAATATTCATGCAGGTCGGAGCCTGGACGGTAACTATTGAGTAAGACTTCTGACTCTGCTTTGAGACAGTATATTTTTTTAAGTTCTGAGGCCAGTGCGAAGGTATATAAAGATGGTCGGTCATCAGTCGTATCCTCTTGTCATTCTACAGGCACATCGAACTATACTAACGAAGAATGAGACCCAGCACACTCCCATCTGTTCTTCTCACAGGATCCGCAGTCTTTCAGGCATCTGTGTCGGCCCTCACGACAGTGACTGAGACTGTTACAGTCACATTCTGTCCTAGCAGTTCGACTTCGACAGCAGCAGCAGTTGCCGTACCAACTGGCTATGTTGCAGAGTGGCAGGGTCAATCAGCTGCGGCCGATGGCCCGGGTTACATAACTGCATCAGTCAGTGCGACACAGGATGTCCCAGGTTGTGCAGCTGCCTGTTCCAGCACTTCCGGATGTAAATTCTTCAATGTCTATACCGAAACCCTTGGAGACGGTACGACTGATGCTCTCTGTGTTCTCTGGAACCAGGATAAACCCATAAACACGGCCACAAACTATTACAACAATGGAAAGCCAATCCGCGATTCCGCTGGATACCTTCTCTCGGCTGTGGGTGCATCTTCATCTTCAACGCCAGCATCCTCTTCATCGATCCCATCCATCCCGAGTCAGAGTGCCACTCCTGTGACAGGATATGGCATCGAATGGTCGGAGAAGAATGCTGCAGCCAACTGTGCCGGTTACCTCAGCTCTTCAGTCAGCAACACATGGAGCCCTTCAGACTGTGGTGTTCAATGTGATGCCAACACCAATTGTGCATTCTTCAACGTATATCAGCAAACTGTATACCCAGGAAGTGTCAACTTTGTTTGTGTCCTCTGGAGTATCGACCAGCCTTTCGCTCCATGCGGAACCAATGTCTGGAACAATGGTCTCCCAATCAACTACTCTGCTGGGTACCTGAAGAATCCAGTCGTGGCTTCCAGTTCCTCACCTGCCATCTCGACTTCGTCTGCCGCCAAGAGCTCGTCAACTTCATCGAGTGCTAGCTCGACATCAATGCCTACCTCGACCTCGAGTTCTTCTTCTT
Source organism: Taphrina sp. SM11 (assembly GCA_004000165.1). Taxonomy (NCBI): domain Eukaryota; kingdom Fungi; phylum Ascomycota; class Taphrinomycetes; order Taphrinales; family Taphrinaceae; genus Taphrina; species Taphrina sp. SM11. Next base: position 284,640 of record RHDT01000077.1, on the reverse strand, counting down.
CGTCTCCTTCGACATCCTCGTCGACTTCATCGAGTGCTAGCTCGACCTCGAGTTCTTCTTCGTCTCCTTCGACATCCTCGGCTGCCTCATCATCCTCCACAACCTTGATCAAGGTCACGACATCCTCCACTGCAACGTCGTCAAGCAGTTCCTCGTCATCCTCGTCGTCCTCCGCACCAAGTCCTTCCGTCTGTGCTAATGGCAGCACTGTCCCTGCGCAATGCTACGGCCAGAACCAGTTCATTGCCCAGGTCACGGACATTACAAAGCCGTCAAGCCCAATACGATATCTGTCCTTGGATGTCAATTACAACCTGCAGCTGGCGGCAACCCAGAGCGGAGCTGCTACTTTCTACTTCGACTCCTCCATTGGTCGTCTCAGAACCTGCCCATGTGTTGGTATTCCTTCATATGAGATGCCAGCTGGAGATCCCGCTTATAACAATGGATTCCTCTTCTCGCTCTCGAACGGAAGAACGACCGGCTCGGCCATCACCGTCAAGGACAAGGTCAAGGGCAACACGCTCTACTGGGCTCTCTTCATCGATGGAAACGTTGGGTTTTCAACCACTGCCACAAGCACTTCCTTCAACGACGTCTTCAGTGTCAGCGTCGTCCCTGTTACTGTCTAGAACAGTAGTTCCAAGTTTTCGGGGAGTGGCTCTGAGAGTCATCTCCCAATCATGGTCTAGTCTCTGGATAGATCTGTACTCATGGTAGCGTTTGCGAGCTGAAAACAATATAGAATTTATAACCATACATGATATCAATCAATCGTCATGCATAATAACAGACACTATTCACTGAACTAGCTGATTTGCGCGCAACATTCAGACAGTATAGTTTGCTGCTCGAGTTGAACAACAACTCGTGATTGTGGGATACGTGAAACAAGATCATGCTTACTCGTCCGTGGTGAGGCTTTTCATTCGACTGAGGTCTTTTACAGAGTGTGAGGTTTCAAAGAGCATCTTTGAAATTCACAGCTAGAGGATCTTGAGAGACATAGAGATCAACTAGCACGGGCACATCAGAACAAAGTCTTTCGATTGACACGTATATCTCGTATTAATCCTTCTGATCAATCCCGATTGATCCAGAACGCCCTTCCGATTTCGCAACACTTCAACACGCAATCCGCTTGTGGCCGAGCGTTGCGCCGAGTCAAGAGCGTCCTACGACATGGCAGAATCTGTACTACACCACCTTGCTATCTTCTGCCGCATCGTATTCTGGTAACCCCTGCCGTACCGTCTTCTTTGTGTAAGTGGTTCGCTTGACAGTCATGCGTGGCACAATTTGGCAGTGTCATATGCATGCCGAATTGAAATCCTATACATAGATTGTCGAGCTTCAGTATGAGGGTAATGACATCTCACCGATGGACATTAACTCCGTAGGTTCTTCAGGAAAACCTTTCGTCATTGACTGGACAAGGCACTGTTCTCTAACCTGGTAATCGGTTACAACAAAGGCATCAGATATCTACGCGAACTTGGGGAATAGCACGAGAGATTGCCAAATTAGTCATTGAAAAGCAGAAAGGTACACTACATATGAACAACGCTTGCCAGCATATCCTATACACTTCATAAGTCATCATACATAAGGACTGAATAGTAATCACTAGAGTAGAGAGTTCCCTCAAGGTAGGTTCTCCTGATTGGAATCCCTGATCTCCGAGTGTTTTTTCTTCTGTGCTTGCCACGTAGTATATTGCTTTGTAGCGAGAATTGGCATATATACCATAACACCCGCCTCAACCAATAGACACCCATAGAGAGCTGCGATATGCCAGTTCTTGATCGATACGTCACCGCTTCTCATAGCCATTGTGGTATCTCTGAGCTGCCTAATTGTAGTCATGGTCAACATTATATAGGTCAGAGTCGCAAGAATTGCAAAACCGATTCGAATAGCCATATCCCCAGGCGAGTCTGTGGCTGTAGATTTCAGCAGTTCGGGTTTCAAGGTCATTTGCCAAGCGGATTCGAGCGCTGATGTACTTTGTGCGAATGGAACTTCCACATCCTGAACTTTGTTGCAAGTCTTCTGTTGCTCGCCGAGAGTGTCAGGACTGCCAAAAATATGCGTATTGCTCAGCAGTTCGTCTTTGGCTTGTTGTTCTCTTCGCGCAGCGACGCCTCCATAGTGTATCCATATAAGGAACAACACATATGGTATGATCTGGTGAAGATAGGGTGGCGCTCTTTGCAATATGCTTGTCAAGCGATTCCAGAATATGCCTGGATGTTGCACAATGCCTGCTTCCAGCAGGCTGATGTACAGAAAATAGTAGAGCTCGAAAGAGATAAGTAGCATGCATAAATACGCAATGAACTTTGTGCTAATTGTCGCATATGAGCCCGTCGCAGCTGCGAGACTTCGGTATGTCGTGATTATCACCAAGCGACCAAGATACAAAGTTTCGAAAGCAAACAAAAGTTGGGCGATACGCAGTAGGTTGGCCAAAGGGTCTTTCATCGAGTCCATTCCAGTAGGATAATCGACCGTGAATAGGGTCAGCAGACCTATGAGGAGGAACAATGCCGAGAGTGACAAATACATCTTGGGCGCTGCGCGCGACATTCGACGCTCTATAGACCTGAGGAACGATAACATCTTGCTGAGATTGCGCTCGACAAGGTTGCGAGGTGTGAAAGTAGCTCTGCTGATTATGTCACACAAGCACTCAGGAAAGAAGAGACAGCCAGCTGTCTCTGCGCAAGCATATCAGCTTTGCGATGATCTGTTGGCTCTCATCTATCTAGATGGAGAAGGTCATCTGCAGATCGCAGGATCGTTGAGCAGAATTTGCCGAATTGGAAAGAATTGTACAACTACTGGGGCCCCGGAACTCGAGAGCCGATCGTGGAGCACGTGCCAGTACTCATTTTCGTCATTGATCTTTATTGATCAACTCCCATCATTTTCTTTCCAAAACGATATGCACATTTGGTGATCATGCCTATACGTGGGTGAGTAGATAGAATTGATTGTCAGTCCAGCTCATCTCCAGGCTCGAGTCATAAAGTCCAGCTACCTATCTCACGAATTACAAGATGGACGTCCTTTAGACATCTCAAAAGTACTAGTAAAAAGCCAGATTCATATGCAGTGTATAGATATCTTGGCCAACAATTTTCTCAGCACCTCAGCGACCAATCATTCTGTTCCTGGAAGGTCAGCAAGCAGAGTATTGGATAGCCGACCCTTGTATGACTCCTTGCAATTTTCCCTTAATGGACATTGCGTGTCATACAGATATGGTCTTCTCAAAGTGATGCATGTGCCGGACACTCTTGAACGTCTCGGTTATGTAAACCTTGGAATGATCGACTGACAGGTTCGAAGCGGACCCAGAGATTCGAGCCAAGGATGAGAGCCTGTGAGCCGAGTTCCGTCTTGGATATGTGCCACTGACGCTAGTTTCCCAGTGATCATCAGGTCAGACGCTGATCAGGCGAAAGGCAGCAACTGCGCCTCATCTATTTGCTTGGTACCGTGGCGCATAACCATTTAAAAGAGTGGGGGGGAACTGCGGCGCAGCACAGCTCTCGCGACCAAAGTCTGATTCGCCAATGACAACTGTCATGTGTCGTAGCCACGGATCCACTACGGAGGCTATTGCGAATCATCAGAACGATCTAGACCATGGTTCCTGGGCCTCTAGGTCATTCGCAGACGGTGCTGGCTGTTCGCACATTTCTTGCAGATCTTTACTAAAGGCAGTCTGCTACCATCTCGTTGCTCACTTTGAGGGGTATTGATGCCATGTCAAGCCTTGGGCTAGGCTACGGACGGGTCCAATTGTGCTGTCAGCGAATGGCAGAACATGATTCAGCCGAGAACTCCGCTCTCTTATGGTCTCTTCAGACGATGACGAGGGAGATGACGGTCGTGGCTCCAGGTTGAATTGCTATAAAGCCCTTGCTCCCTCTCAATTAGTACATTTACTTCCTTCCATTCAATACATCCAAAATGGCTTCTATGGCAACCAAGATCGGCGACAAACTCCACGGCAAGACTGCTTCGAAGGAGAACAAAGAAGCTCACAAGGAGGAAAAGGCAGCAGAGAAGGAACACAAGAAGATCGAGAAGCAGGAGCACAAGGCCGAGAAGATTGAGGCCAAGGCAGACAAGGCCAGAGAAAAGACCGAGTCCAACCGTGCGGGCGTCGTCGAGCACCGTATGTCCTTTTGTCACCATCACTAGTTCCTTATCAGCTAACATTTTCATAGAACGTGAGGCTGATATGCACCGTGAGCATGCAGCTGCCGCTGAGCAAGCACGAACTGGTGGTCACGCCCATCACGGCACCACTCACGACACTCTCCACAGCACCGGAGGACAAAACACTGCCTCAGGTGATCGCAACGAATTTCGAAGCGACAACCTGCACTCTGGCAATGACAGACCTTTGAGATGATCAGGCACTGAGGAGTTGAAATGCCAGGGGACTTGCTTGGTAAGGGATTAGGTTAGTACCGATCTACCAAAGGGTATTTTGTAGCGTAGCAATCACTATATGACACGATTCATCTTGCACAACCAATTATACCTCTTCTGAGCTTCGAGAGTCGTGCCCGCACTGGCTAGGCGTCTTGTATTGGGAAGCTGCTCATGTGATCATTGGAGGTAAGATCACTTGATGAGGGCCTTGCGAATGTGCAGCAGTGTTTCAGAGTCTTTCATCTCAGTGCTATTCGACTGGATGTATCGGAGCTAGACATGAATGCAAGACGCCATCGACACTGATCAAACAAGAATGCTTGGCGTCGTGTAAGAGTGGATCCCATGGATCGCGTAGGGAGATGATCACTTCAGTAATTTTGACAGCTTATGCTCGAGAAGCGTGCTCTTGATCGAGAACTCCATTACGTCCTGAGACCTATATACTGTGGCTTCGCAGATCACGGATGTTATGAATGAGCAGTTTCTACCGACTCAGCCCACGGGGAAAAGACAGAAACCGGGCAATTCGAGATGGGATTGGACAAAAGGGCGTCATCTCTCACCTTTAATGGATTCGGGTGTCAGATTGCTCGTGCGCTTTCACGTTCGCGTCTCCCAACAGCCGACAAGTGCGGCAGAAAACTGCCGTTGTACGAAGCGAGCGCACATTCCTGGGTCTGATGAAGAGGGCAAACAAGAAGGGACCCGTGTAACCCTTCGATCTGTTGAGAGTGCTTCCGGGGGATTGAGTGGCCAACCAACTCTTTTGTCTCGCTCGCTCGACGGACTCGCGGCTACGCGGCTTCTGCCTCTTCGTCTGTTCTGTCGAGGGAAGGAGTGGGCGGTAGAGGGCGAGTCAAGCTTCTTCTGGAGAGCGCCTCTCTCATCTGTCATGTGGCTGATGTTGCTTGGCTGAAACAAGAGAGATTCTGACCACGACGGAGTGGAGTCCAGACCTCCTCGAGTCAGACAGAGATCTACGTCACCCACCCATCATGCGGGATTTCCACTCTCAGATCTGCATCTTCTCCCAGAAGGGAATTTGAGCAGGTGTGTGTGTATGTATATATATATGCATCTGCAAGTCAGCCTTGCTTCGATACCTTATTATCGCCATCTATCATGAAATTCTCAACTGCCTACACCATCAGTCTCATTGCTTCAGTGTCATCCCAGACAATCAACTGCGGTGGAGCCATCTATGATGCTTCGGGTGTAAGTAGACCTCGACCAATGGAACAACATGCTGACGAGACTTTGATAGTATACTTGCTACAATGACATGATTGCCTGTCCCAACACGAACGGTGAGACTGGACTGCTCTGCGGTGCTCTTGCCTGCTACATCGCCTCGCAGTACCACTGTGTCAATGGAGTCTTGATGGCCGGTCCCGGACAGAACTCGGGAGACTCTTCCTCCAATTCCGCTTCCGCAGGAGGTGCCGGGGCTGCTGGCTCTGGAGCAGCGTCTGCCATTGGTCTCCTTCCTTCCCTCTCGTCTGCTGCTTCAGCATTGGCATCTGCCAGTCAAACTGCCAGTGGAACTCAACTGGCCGCCATCGGTGGTGCAGCCTCCCAGGTCTCTTCAGTCTTGAGTGCCGCGAGTGGTGCCTCGGGTATGGTCCCCTCCATGGCCTCTGGAGCCCTGTCGACTGCCACTTCAGCTCTCGGTGCAGGTGCCTCGGGTGCAAGCTCTGCTGTCCGATCCTCCATGACACAGTCTGGACAGAACGGCGCCGTAGGAGCTGGGGCTGCTGGTGCCGCAAGTCAGACTGCTGCATCGAGCCGTGCTGCATCGGGCACAGGTGCAGCTGGAGGTGCAGTCGCTGGAGCCGGCGCTGCCTCTGCCACCGGTCGTTCGACTACCAACACTGGAGCCGCTGCCACAGGCACCGCTACTGGAACCGGAGCTAGAACCACCATTGCAACCAGCACCTCTGCTGCTGCTGGAGCTGGTGGTGCTGCTGCATCGACAACCACAGCAGCTGCCTCCTCAAGTGGAGCACGTGGATCGACGCTCGATCTCACCAGCCAATCTGTCCTCTCCATCTGTCTCCTCGGTGCCACTCTCCTCTCCAGTCTTCTCTAGATTGCTTCCCCCGAACTAAGCTCGATGCCTCCTCAACATTGATTGGCAAATAAGAGACATCCTGTCGTAGTGACACGTAATGACACGCAAAGTATCTTTGACAAGTATCTTAGAATTACTACAAAAGTATATATATCATTAATATCATCCTTCCATCTCATCAATTGACCCTTGTCGTTGGACCTTCACTGCCAATGTTCAAGACATCTAGGTCACAATTTACAGCTAAGACTCTTTCCTGCATGATGATACTGCAAAAACAATTTTGCATGTGCAATAGAATGTCAATAAAAGGAATTCCGGCATAAAGACTTGTGTGAGATGAGATTGTGTGTATGTAAAATATATTCGTTATCGTAATTGTTTAATCATAACATCTGCGAAGGTAAATCTACTTTTGCTTGGTCTCAGCCTTGGCCAATATCTCGCTCTTTTCGACTGTAGGCAAGACCTCAGTCTCCTCAATCTTGTCCTTGTCCTGGACGACCTCGTGGACATTCTTCTGGTTGTGACGGACCTCCTTCTGGTAGACGTCCTTCTCGAGCACAGGCTGGACACGCTCGTGTAGGTGGTGGTGGGTCTTTTCGTTGACAATGTCGGCCTTCTGGACACTCTCGTGCTTGACGTCAGTGTCGAGGGTGCTCTGCAACTTGGAGTCCTCAGCAGCAAGCTTTGCCTTGGTGTTCTCCTTTGCACTGTTGTCGAGCTTGCGCTCCTCGTGGACATTCTTTCCGGCTGTGTGCTCGACTGTTTCGCCCTCCTTCACAGCGATTGGCTGGATCTTCTTCTTGTAGTGGTCCTGTTCGTGTTCACGGTCAATGACGGTCTGGTTCTCGTCGATGACGGTCTTGTGTACACGCTCGTGTACGACGGGAGCCTCAGCTACGATCTCTCGGTCAAAGGTATCGCCCTGGTTGTTGGCAACAGCCGATGTCTGTTTTGTGGCAGATGTAGAGCTGGTTGTGGCAGGTGTCACTGACTTTGCGGACGAGGTCTTTGACTCAGCGACCTCGGTGTGAGCATCACCCGATGTGTTCTCAGATGTGTAGGATTCTCGCTCCTCACCAGGACCCTTGTATGCATTGTTGACGAATGTCTTGATTGCCTCCATTTCTATCTCGTGTCAGGGGGGATGAATAAGTATGTAGAATTCTGGGAGGGGAGCGGACGACCAGTGCTTTATATGTCAGCGCTCTCGATCAGGAGACGAGGGAGGTCAGCGCGAGGGAGATCTCGACGGTGGGACTCGGGAAGCTGCCAACACGACACAAAAAGACAAGCCCGGTGAGCCTCTCGTCCTTCGGTAGCCTTCCTCTGATCCCTTCCCCACTCGCTTGCTGGGGACTTGAGTGCAGCAATGGGCAGAGGCCTTGAGTTCACATGCCCGTCTTTCTGCCGCCATTTCTGCTTCTGATCAGCAAATCCAAATGATGCTCCCTCACACCCGCAACTCAGCCAGTCAGAAGCTTCCCTCACAGGACTGAGGCGTTTTATGAGGCGCAGTGAGGCTCGTGTTGCTTGCCATGCGCCCTCAATGACGTATGCTGAAGGAGCCTAGAATGCTCCCGTCAGCACTCGTGTCATTCTCCTTCCCATGGATATATATGAAGTAGATAAGCAATGACATCTTTTGAGGCTCATGAACCATCCTGTATGAGATCTCTCGATTCCATAGATCGAGAAGAATCATCTCCTCCGATGAGGAGAAACAATCCCATGACGGTGAACTGCGTGAGCTTTTTTTTCTGCCAGAAGATCTATTTGCCATGAAAACAATCTATGCCGCCGGAAACGCGGGTCGGGTAAGCAGGTCTTGACCATCCTAACAAGATCCATCGTCCAAGGCAGGCCAGTGGTGAGAAGAGAAGGACGCCTCCAAGATGTCATCCTCCATGCAGGGTTTTGCTTTGTGGCGCAGTCATGGGTTCATTCACTCTCCACCAGCCACACCATGCAAACATAACATGGGTGTGCCACAATAAAAGTTCCTCTTGGCACACTTCCGCAGTCTGCACAATTCAGCATCGATCTACAGTTGTAGCCTGGCAAATGCCGTCAATTGCCAGCAGAACTAGTTTGGTCAATCCGCACAATGCAATCGATGCACCATGCAAAATTTGCTTATTCGAGAATAACATAATTGACGAGTAGTCACGAATCATGCAGAATGAAGAAAATGAGGATTGACAATGTAAGAATGCGAGCCTTCACCTCAGTAAGACAAAATATAGCAAACGGAGGTGCAATGTTGCCAAACTGGCATCCACTCGGTTTGCATGTACATCTAGAGTGGTGACGTTTCTACAGTAGGACGCTGTTGTACCGGGTTGGGCTCTTCTTCTTTAACTTTGGATGCCTGAACTTCTTCACTCTCCATGATCCTCACTCTCTCTTGCAATTCGTTGATCTTGACGACTAGATCTCCTATCTGTGCATCTTGTGCAGCCTCCTTCTCAGGATCGAGAGGATTAGCATATACCTTTGGTGAGGCGCCTGGCTTGAATTCCGATAAATCGACATCTTTGTACTCATCTACTGCATATCTCAAATAAAGAAATTCAGGGCAATACTGGACGATCCGTTGCAGAGCATTTGTGAGTCCCCCATCTGGTCGAGGTCGAAAGATTGGACCGAAGTGTCCTGATCCATAGTGCATCCCAAGTGGTTTCCAGTCCACATTTCTCGTGTAGTCCTCAAGCCAGCCCTGACTCAGACTAAAGGCTGCCAACCTCCGCCCTTCGTGTTCGGGCCATCGTGTGGCATTGTTCTCGCGCAACTTCCATGTGAACCAAACATCTTCTGGCGTCTCGTCAGGTTTGCGCGGAGTTTCCGTTGTTATTTTGTACATTGAGCTGATCCGCCGCAGGGAGAGTCCTCCGTTGCCGCCAATCTTATCTCGTCCTGGTCCGTGACTCCATTCACTCGGTCCTCCAATGTAGTCATACCCTAACCAGTCATCCACAGTCTGATCTGCTTTCGAACAGAGGATACTATCTAATTGGAAGAACAGCATCCATTCTGCTTTCGGATGGAATTGCGTCCAGAACCAATTCGAATTGGCAAGAAAGTCGGACAGAGTTGACGTCTGTGTACTGCTCGGTCTATAAGGTGAGCCTGCGAGATCGAGACGCGTTAGATTCAGTCTTCCACTCGTGATAGCATCCTGGAAGACGGCGGAATGCTGAAGGATATGATGGTTTTCCTTTCCAGTCCAGACCACGAATGGCCAATCGAGCGGCACATTGGCCAGCCAGCTTTGTAAGATAGGTATCAGCATGGGAGAATCGCGTGTCTCGATCAATGTTGCAACCTTGGTCCAATTCAAGGGTTTGTGGTTGTACTCAATCTCTGGAGATTTCTCGCCTGGTGTGATCCAAGTTGCGAAACTTGCAGCTCGTTCAGTAGACGCATCCAAAGCACCACTGAGCGATTGTTTTAAAGTGGAAGGTGACTCACTCGTGCCACTGAAAACTGTGAAGGAAAGTATGAGAAAGATCACAACTGCGACTGTAGCCACAGTTAAGGAAGAACGACGGACCATCTCTACACCCAAGGCCGCCGCCCTGTTCAATGAACGCTGCGGATATTCTTCTCTTCGAGTATATGTGATTGTCCGAGGTCTCGACACAAGAGCCCTCCTAACAGGTCTGCAGTCCTTACAGGATCGTCCCTGTGCTACCGTGACTTTGAGCACGCCACGAAACCAGGAGCGCAGGGGATCCCAAAGCGGGAGCCTCCCAATCAGGGATGAACTGCGGGACAGTATGTGGTTCGCTCGGTGATTCCGCAAGCAGCGGATAGCGCGTCTCGGATATACCGGACACATCGTCCCCTAATCAGGCAACAAGTCCCGCGAAAGTGGCGTACTCAAATATTCTGGGAGAAACTTTATGGAGGAGTATCAGGCACAACGCTCAAGAAGAGTCTAGCTAGATTGTCAGACCAAGGATTCTCCAGAGAATTGACTACCATTGTAGGACTACGCTTTGTCTAGCTCCTGGATACACCGAGCGTAACCGAGATTGAGCATATCGAGACAGATTAGGAAGAGGAACAGACACTCGAATAGCGCTCGGCTGACACTGCGATATGGGTGGTCTCCGGAAGACCCGAGGCAGAGCAGCTATCTTGCCAACGAACCTACTCTCTCTGCAGAACTTGCTCAAGCGTGATCCGCCATCATACCGCGAAGAATTCACACAACAACTGAATCACTACAACACAACTTTGCAAATCTTCAAGCAAAACCCGACGAACAGATCTCCAGAATTTGCAGAATTGATCAGCTTTATCGCACAAGTCTCATCGTGTTTTCCTGCTGAGACGAAGGCTTTTCCGGACGACCTATCGCATCTTCTTTCCAAGCACCACAATGTACTCGACATTGACTTGCGCGAAAAACTTGTCCAGAATCTCGTACTTTTGCGCAACAAGGAAGTGGTATCAAGCATTGCACTACTTCGAATATTCTTCCCCATTCTTGCTGTCACCACCAGCAAGCTCCTTCGAGCACAGTTATACGAAAGTATAGTTTCGATGATAAAGTCTGAGAATCAAAAAAGCAAGAATACGTCGCTGAACAAGATGATCCAGTCAATCTTATTCGATATGGTTCAGAAGGATGAGTCATCTGGCGTCTGGGCTATACGATTGACTAAAGAGCTCTGGTCGAATAACATTTGGGCAGGCGATGCCCGTGTGGCGGAGATATGTAAAACCGCGGCCTTGTCGTTACACACAAAAGTCATGCTTGGAGGTGTATATTTCTTCCTAGGCGTTGATGCTGATGATATGGAGGATGATGAAGATGAAAGCAATGAGATCGACCTTCGGCGAATGCAGCATCAGGCTGGCATCAACAAGTTGTCGAAGAACAGAGCTCAGAGGGTCAAAAAAGCTGTTGTGGCTGACAAAAAGAAGCGGATGGCCAAGAAGAGCCCGGCCTTACTGAACTTCAGTGCTTTGCAGATACTTCATGACCCTCAATCTTTCGCAGAGAAATTGTTCTCTATACAACTTTCCAGCAAACGGCCCATGCCATTTGAGCACAAACTTCTCATTGTGAATCTGCTTGGTCGACTCATTGGCACACATAAGCTAACTGTTCTGTCCTTTTACTCATTTCTACAAAAGTGGATCTCTCCCCATCAACGAGATGTCACAAAGATACTGGCATCCTTGGCGGGCGCATCACACGAGTTTGTTCCTCCCGAGATTCTCACACCATGCATCAAGAAGATAGCCAACGAGTTTGTCACTACGGGCGTAAGTCCAGAAGTTGTTTGCGCAGGATTGAATGCTATTCGGGAGATCTGCTCCCGCAATCCATTATGTATGGATGCAACACTTCTGCAAGACTTGACCGAGTACAAGGGCTCCAAGGACAAGGGAGTCATGATGGCTAGTCGCTCGCTCATCACACTCTACAGAGACGCTGCACCGGAGATGCTGAATAAGAAAGACAGAGGCAAATCAGCCACCATGGGATTAGCTGCCGGGACCAAGGAGTCCACACAGTTCGGTGTCGAGCGTGGAGTGACTCGCGGCATTGAAGGACTGGAACTACTTGAGGAGCACTATGCTCAACAGGCGGCCGGGAAAGGTGAAGCTGACGAAGGCGATGATGACTCAGGCGATGGATGGGAAGGCTTCGATATCGATGACTCTGATAGCGACGACGGGGGTAATTGGATCAATGTGGAGTCGGATGGCGACGACTTGGAGTTTAGCGATTCTGAAGACGATGAACCAAAGAAGATTTCAAAAGAAGCAAATGGAAACACAAAGAAGGTCAAATTTGCGGATGCATCTGAGGTTCCGGCGCTACCTCAGACCGAGCAAGGGGCTCAAGCTACAGATGAGATCATCGCTGCCAACAAAGAAGTCGCAGCAGAAGAATCGAATTTGAAGAATATTGCCATGACACGGATATTGACCCCTGCCGATTTCAAGCGACTTGCCGAGCTTAAGGCTGCAGTCCCGGGGAAGAAGACGCATCATTCTGCAACGGCCAAACGCGCTGCCGAGGCTGGCGAGTTTGTCAATGAACTTGACATTGAAGGTCCTCGTAAGAAGGCAAAGCAGGATCTTGAGGCACGACTTGCATCGATCGCTGAAGGCCGCAAGGATCGGGAAAAGTTTGGTTCCAGGAAGGGACAGAGATCGGAAGAAGGTCGTTCCACGACGAACAGAGAAAAGGCACGAAAGAAGAACTTCCTCATGGTCAAGCATAGAAAGGACATCCAGGGAAAGTCCATGAAGAAATTGACAATCAAGCGTAAAGAACTGCAGATGCATATCGGTCGTTCGAAACGTGGTGGAAAACGTGGAAACAAGTAGTGTGTTATGGCGATATTTCAATGTTCACCCCATCGAGTTATGGCAAAGCAGACTAAGCAGAAGCATAGCGTACTTGATTAAACACGTCATAATGTCAACGATGTGTTGCCATGCCATAATTATTTCCCCTTCTCACATTCATTGTTTGAGGCTGTACCAAGATACTTTGTAAGTGTCGACATTGTAAGACAGTAGATGGGCAGACTACGAGATTTGGATCTCTTGAGCAGCACGAGTCTCTATTGATTCAACTTGGACTTTAAAGATCGACCAAGGGCTGCACCACTATTCAGATAAAACATGCTCCCGGGATCTCCACCCGAGTCTGATCCGACAAAGGTGCCATCGACAGGCAGATCTGCAGTCTTGAGGGTCGGAGCACAGGCAGTCCCCTCGTTCACTTCATCAAACATGGCAATCATGACGAAATAGGTGGAATTGTCCGCCAATACGGTATCGATCTGCTGCACAAAGAAGTCTCCATCGTAGCGTGGATAGAGGTTGTAGTTTGACTGCACGGGCGGACTGTTGCCATTGTACATGAGATTATGCCATGAGAATCCGGGCCAGATGACGGGTGCATAAGTCTGGCTGTTGGCTGCCAGAATTGGGTCCTGTGCCGCCTTACGGGTCTGGTGTTGGTTTGTGTAGTCGTTTCCGTAGGCATAAGAACCGACGGCCCAAGGACTGATTGTGTCGGCTTGGTTGTATGCCGGAGCATACGGATCTGTCGTGTCTGCTTGATATGCACGATACCAAGGCCAATTTGGTGCCAGGATTAAATGTGTCCCAAATGACTTCAATTGTGTGTTTAAAGTCTGACACTGCTGCGGAGAGATGTTTGTCCGGATACCCTCGCCAAAGACCATGAATGCTGGCTTGCCACCTTCATGTAGATATGCGGAAGAGGTTGTCACTGGCTTGATGACATCGTTCCAGTCCTGAGCCACTATCGCAGACAGATTGTTGACGTCGTCTGTCGAGAGATCCGACAGATCGTACTCCACCATGAACACCTTGTTGTACATTTCACAATATTTTCTCACCAAGTTCAGGATGGTCGTGAATGCAGGATGGACTCGGTTGACGACAAAGCGTTGCACAATGAGTCCATCGATACCAGCCTCATTCATCCATCTGAAGTGTGTAGCTATGACGCCCTCGCATGCCGCCGTGTAGAGTTTGAGAGTGGTTCCATTTGCATAGTGGAAGCCGGAATCAAATAAACATTCCCGTGGATACTGAGTCGTGTCTGGATAAAAGTCAAATTGACTTGTCGAATTGACCGGACCAGATTCCTGGAAAGACCAGTGCGTAAAATTAGAGACTGTGCCGAACCAAGCTTGGTAGCCATACAAGACCTTTCCCTTCAATGTCGAGGAAAAGGCTGAGGAAGTGGCGGAAGCTGCAACTGAACTACTCGATCTTGATGAGCCGGTATGAGAGTTGATTGTTGTAGAAGTCGACCTCGAGGAACTGGTTGTCACGCCTGTCTTTGCCGTTGTCTGCACTATCGGACGACCAGCTGGAGTCGTTGTTGTCGACGCCAAGACTCCTTTGGTAGTCGTCACGACAACAGGCCGTGCTCCATGAACAAAGTCGATGCGTTTCAGTATATACAGTGAGAAGATACACAGCTCCAGCCTCCCGAAGCAAATCATCATCACAATAATCTCCTCTTCTCTCAAACTCAAGGCTGCTCACAGGCACATGTATTAAAACACATGTAGGAGAGATGACACGAATTGTACCATGCTATTTGTGAATGGACTCGTTCTGGATTAAAAAGTAAGGTGGCTTTCCATCGCGATAGATTGCCTGTTACTAAGGGAAGGCAAGTGTCAGGTAAACCTCAGACATCAAGATGTGCAGATTGCTGCCGAATGCGTCCTGTTCAAGATGTGTACATCAGATGTACATCACATTCCCGGAATCTCCTGGTGGAGCCTTCCCCTTCTCACTTCTTACACGCCAAAAGTTATACAATGGCATTCTGCCAGACCCGAGATATACGCAGATGATCCTCTTCACGTGCATCTAGACCCGCTCCGAGGCCTGTTTTAGCACGTGATCATGTCTACCCCAGCTTTGGCCCGCTCGCTGATGACATGTGAATTGTTGATGTCCTGCATGGCCGGGTGTGGTATACTTGCAGGATACACGATACAGCACCTGGCAGCAGTCGATCTCTGTCACCTCATACACATTCATTTCTAAAACTTTCGTGCGGCGCCGTTCTTGCGACATGTCCAGTCTATCGAAGAGACAGGAGAGACAGGAGGACGCAGAAGCTGCTGCACTCAGAAAGGAAACGTCGTTGGAATTCACAGCACTCAATGGACGCTTCCATTTCACACCGGCGCATGCCTTGAAACAACCACATAATGCCAACGAGCCTCGTCTCATCATCCTCTTTGGCTGGCTGGGTGCTCAGCTGAGGCATGTCAAGAAGTATGCAACCGGCTATCACAAACTATATCCGACAACTCCCATCATCATCGTGAGATCCTATCATGCAGATCTCCGACCATTCTCAAGGTTTCGCCGGGAATTTGCAGCTCTTACAGTCTTGCTTCAGCTTCACAACATTGACCTCACACAGGCCGGTAATAACGTCCTCATGCAGGTCTTCTCCAACGGTGGCTGTTGGAGTCTTTCTGCCCTCATGGATCAACTCCACATCTACTCCGTCATCCGGCCTCGGACCATGATCTTTGACAGCTGTCCCGGTCGTGCTCGCTACTCTGTCTTTCTCAGGGCCTTCATCCATGCCGGAAACCTCAACTGGCTCGGGAAGATGACCATCACGCCCATCCTGACATTCTTATACTTCATTTGCAAATTCTATTGCCGTGCCCGTGGGCAAGACCCATTCGGAGAACGTCGTCGGGAGATGCTGCACAAGGTACGTGGACAGAGACGGACGTACATCTACTCGAAAAAGGATCAATTGATCAGTTGGCTGGACATCAGACACCATGCTAGCATGTGTGCAGAATTCCACAAAGGTCAGGAGGAAGTCCGCATGGAGGAATTCGTGGGGAGCGACCATGTCGCTCACCTGCGGCTGGATGCCAGGCGGTATTGGAACATTGTACAGGAGTCATGGGATCCAGACTGCGAATTGATCGACATGACACCAAAATCACCCTCGGCACTTCAAGAAGACCCAGAAGAGGCAAAGAAGGAGGTGGTCGCTGCAGAGTCCGTTGCAGCAGAAGAGACTGTAGGCATCATCGAGCCAACAAATATGATGCCAGTGTCAACATCCATCACATCATCGACAGAAAGGTAGAATAATGAAGACGACTCATGTATTTCCTAACAATTTACAACGTGAATGAGAGCAGATTTTGATTTGATGGCACCCAAAAGTCTTCCTCCATGATCACTCGGAAGCCGGCATTTTCCCACCGGCGGCGATAGCCTCTCTGACGAAATCCCTCATGTTGGCATTAGAGACCCGTTTCTTGTCGAGCAGGACGACGAGCTGGTCGTCCTGTGCCATACACGCCAACTTGCCCAACTTGTCGACTCCCTGATCGGCAATACAGCCCTTGATGGCGGACCGGTCCTCCATCGTCACCGCACTCGGTTCCTCTGGCATCTTCTTCATCACTGCACGCGCGTTTGCCGGGATCGAGGCCAGTTTGGCCGCGTCGATCGTCTTTAGGATCGAGCCAATGTCAGTCTTGGAAGCGGTCGCTTGAGGGGCAGTCGTCTGGCCCGTGGCGCCTGCTGACTGGGTAGGCTGTGGTGCTGGTGATGCTTGCTGTTGTTGTGCCAGGATGACGGTCGTCAAGCTCAACAGGATGATGATTGCACGCATCTTCTTTCGTCTCTTTAAAAATTCTTGGCTACAATTTCTCTTCTGTGGTCCGGAGGCTCTTTTTTGTAGTCGCAACCCCTTTTGACAGAATTCATGTTGATTGTGGATGAAGTGATACTGTAGACGTCTCAATTCCCGAGATGAAACACCAGAACTGCTTGAGGTTTGGGTAGTAAAAAAAAGTCAAGACCAGGCTCATTTGATATGTATGCCGATTGTGGTTGGAGCGAAACGTCCCTGAGACCCGACTGGGTTTCATAACAACCGTTGATGGAGAAGGTTGGAGCAAGAACCGGATGATGGCGATGACGGAGAAGATTACAATTTACTGCTTCCTCGTCTGGACATGATGACGGAGGAGGAGGAGGAGGAGGAGGAGGAGGAAGACTGGGGATTGACGCCGTAGACGGGTGCTCGCTTCTCCTTGAAGGCCAAGAGTCCCTCATCTCGATCCGGCCCTGTCATACAGACCTGATACCGGCTGCGTTCGAAATCGAGGCCGGCCTGGAGTGACTGACCCCCCTCGGAAGCAAACTCGATGGCCTTTTTGGCCTGTGCTATGCCAGTGGGTGAGTTTTGGCAGTAGGCTTCCATGAGCTCGAATGCCTTGTCGAGTGGGTTGGCGACGTGATACTCTGCGATGCTGGATTCGATTGCCTGTGACGCATCGAGGATTCGAGCGGCATAGATCAAGTCCTTGGCCCTCGCCGGTCCAATCAACCTGGTCAACCGTTGCGTGCCGCCTGCTCCAGGGATGATTCCCAGTCTCGTCTCTGGTAGCCCCAGTTTGGCGCCTGGTCCAACGATCCTCAGATCCGTCGAGAGTGCCAGTTCCAGACCACCCCCGAGGGCATGACCCTCCACCACACTCACCGTCGGCACAGAGACTGCCGAGAGCCGGGTAAAGGCATCCCTCAGGTCGCCCAGAAAGACATCCACCTGGACCGCACTCATCTCCCTCCGTTCCCTCAAGTCGGCACCCGCGCAAAACACCGTCGGAGAACTCGATCGAACCACGAGACCACGGATCGTGCCATTCTTGTTCCCCTCGACAATCGACAGGCACTCTCGCAGACAATCCACCAACTCTCGAGAGAGCGCGTTCCGAGCCTGCGGGCGATTCAGCGTCATCACGGCAATCTGGGCAACCGGGTGACTCTTGCTCGGCACCAACTCCATCCACAACGGCAACGCTGAATCCTTCTTGTCGAGAAACGACTTTGACGACGACGACATGAGCAATCTCGTGGTTCGAAGGGGAAAAAGTGAGTCTCTACCAGTCTTGCACAGAATCGACCGACTCCACATGCACGAAGCAATCCCTACCTGAGAGACTCCTTGTGGTCGAAAATGTACAAGTCAAATGGTCTCATCGTCGTTTGGTAGACGAAACATTCACGTCGCTCCAGGAGATTTCGCGGTTGGGTGCGGGGTAAGCCCACTTCGACCCCAGTTTTTCAGATTCCGCAATTTCCGAGAGTCTCAAGGGCACACAAATGGAGAAAAAAAGAAGCTTTACGACGATGGAAAAAGTAGGATAGTTGGGATATTATTCATTACATTTATATGAATCAATGATTGAGATAGCACTCGCCAATACGCCAAATCTGAGAAGATGCATGCATGATAACTGGATTGGAAGAAAGTTTCAAGCACTCGAGGTGCTCGTGCCGACGATCGCGGAATGCCGATTACGTTGTTTTCGTGCGGCGAGGTCGTCGTTTGGTGCCAGTGCTGATGTCGCTCCACTATCTTGGGTGGGAGCCGCGGATTCGATCAAGTCGTCGGCATAGTCTTGTTGGAGCAAATTGTAGGATTGCTCTGCATCGAGTACGATTGAGGGCAAGGCCATCGAGCCATCCGTCATACTCGATCGATCCCGTCTCGGAGCATCTTCCGAAAGTTTTGACTGGACAGTATGTGGTCGATCCTGCTCTGGCTCCCTAAAGATTGAATTGTACTCTGCAATGAAGAGAGAAAACACTCCGGCTGGTATGTTCATTGTGGGAGAGAAGACGATGCCGACATTTCGTAGTGTCATTTTGTTTGTGTCTGAATTGTCCACCACGAGCAGCAGGTGTTTCGATAGCACCTTGAGCAGTTCAAAATTGTCTCGCGGCAGCGAATGGACAAGGGTTCGAAGTGTGATCATCCGAGCTGGGCCTTCAGGCATCTCGCTAATGTCGAGAAAATCGCGCTGCAAATCGCGTGTCAGTATGCTCGATGGCAATTCCCGAAGGTAGAGTTTCAGTAGACCAGCGACCGCATGGACATCAAAGTATTCACCACTGCCCAAGAGGTTGAGGTCGACCTCCTGGTTGAATCGATCTTTGAGGCCTTTGATGACAGTATTGCTGCCTGATAGACGATATATACCTTCTTCCCGCTCTGCATGCCGCGCGTCCAAGTATTCGATACATCTGTAGACAACGATGGGAACCGCTGAACCGACATTGCTTCCACGGCTCATTTGAACAGCATCAGCCAACGGAGCGCCGAATATGGTCGAGCTGATTCCTCCGCCAAAGGTGAGATCTTGTGAGGAAGGCGATCTGACAGAGGACAAATCTCGATTTCCTGTCGGTCCGTTCGGGTTGTTGTCACTCTTGCCAAAGGTCCAGAATGACTTTTTCTTTTGCTTCTTTTCATTTGCCGAGTTGGATGGCACGGACAAGCTGCTATTGGCAGGAGGACTTAGAGGACTTGCACCCCAAGAGACATTGTCGTTGATGGGCGCACCATTCATGGGCCGAGAAATCGATACCGCAGGAGAGTCAAACACTGCTGGCGATCGCAGACCCGAACCGGAAGATTGGAAACCTTGGCTCCCAGCATCGAACAGCGGTTGTTGGCCTGGTACAGTGTCACTGTATCCAATGGCACTAAAGCTAGAGGATGGCTCGTTCTGGTAGGAGCCTTGAAACGTTCTGGTAGGTGTCCCCAACGTTGGTCGCACTGTCTTGTCTTTTGCCGCTTTCTTCTCTGTCTTTCCGTCTCGTGTAAAAGTCCCTGCGTCGAGCTGCACAAAGTGCAGAAGAGACCTGATCCAATCATCGCGATCTGCATCCGTGTTGGCACACAATGTATGTCTCACGAAATTATTTGCATTCCGTTTCTTGGGCTCGAGAATCAAGAATGCGTGTTGATGACCAGATTCACTTGTGCTGCCCGACTCACCCGAAGGTTGTAGTGTCGAAATCTGAGCTTGTAAGAGGTTGATGGAGCCTATTGCTGCACCTCCAGGACTTTCGTGAAAACGCAGCTCAGGACCATCGAGGATGAAATATCGTGATTTCCATCCACCGAAATTCTTCCCACGTTTCGTTAGATAACCTTCTTTGTATATCGTGGTTGGCAAGGCGTCATACGGTTGACTTGTCAGGATATCTGTTGGTTCATCCTCGGTCGAGTCTCGGACTTTGGCATCGTGTGTGCCGCCAGAACTTCTACGCAGGTTTCGCGAGGTCGTATCTTCGATATCTGTAGAGAGAAAGTCACAAAACAACTTTGCATCTGGGGAATCGTGAAGAGACCTTGTCTGAGCTTGTATCATCAGGAACCAGAGATCCAAGGTGGCTCGACGGGCTTTGGACTTGGCCGTCTCATTGGTCATGAAATCTTCATGTGGCGGCAAAGCCAAACCAATATTCATGGTCAAAGCAGCCTGCAATCGCATGAGATCGTTATACGACTTCTTCAGTTTGTACAAGAGTTGCATGTCCTTTTGAAATAATCCGAATTCGAGGTATGTGTCGGAAGAACAGTTTGTCAGGTAAATGTTCAAGTTGTCCAGCATGCCTGGTGTGATTGTCGAGACGGAGGCATCTGTTTGCTGAGGAGCATCAAGCTCTTGCACGGGCGTCGGACTTGGGCTAGGACTGTCTGACGAGGAAATGGATGAATGCAGGGATCGTTCTGGTGAATGCTCCTGCCACACCGTTGCACCTGGAGAGGGAAAGAACTCCACGGATGGCTCGAGCCCAGCTCTCGTCGTTTTGTCGGCTCGGTCCGATCCTGCATTCATCTCTTCCTCTTCCTCATACAGGGACGCAGGAGAATCTTCGACCTTGCGTAGTTTTGCGGGAATTTGTATAGCTGGCGCTTCTGCGAGTACATCATAAGCGCCCGGCGACGCTAGCCTCTCCGGGAGAGGTAGAAAACTCGAGGACTGGGCATAGTATGGAGCCGCTATGTCGGCAAGAGTGTCTCCAGACTCGGAATGGGGCATCACGGTACGCGGTCGCGAGGTGGGATGCGTGATGTGCACGACCCTTGCGTCTGAGACGACCGAGTCTGGTGTCTTGATGCGATCAGGCGGCGATTTCGAGAGCGTTGCTGCGGTACTCTGTGAATGATCCTGCTTCTGTGCTTCTGATGTCTGCTCCTCTGTCAAACCACTTTGTAAGCCTTCTTTCTCTCTGGCGCTCGAAAGAGCAGTGGCGGGCTCGCGAATGGCAAGACTACTGATGCTACGTTGGGACGATGTGCGGACACGTTCTCGACGAGGTACACTGACCCGCTCGACTTCTTCATATGGCATGCCAGGGACGTGATTGAATGGAAATGAATGGGACCGCGGGGTCACCGTTCTGATTTGCTGCATGCGAACAGACAGAGCTGGAGACATTGGCGAGGATGTCCCATCGACGACACGAGAGGCCTGCTGATGCGTTTCCTCTGCCCCTTGGCCACGGCCCGTCGCTCCCAGTCTCAGGGGGCTCTTCAACGGCAGTTCCTCGCTCTTACTGTGTTCTCCGAAATCGAGAACTGCTTGTGGTCGCCTGCGATTCCTGATGGCCGCCGACGTTTGCGAGGAGACGGATTCGGGCGACATTGTTGGATTCGTACTACTCTCATCGTAGTCTTCTACGACGTTCGGTGTCTGTGGCGCGACGTCATGTCTACCGCCAGTCCTTGGAGTCAGGGGCGAGGATGGAGTGGTCGTAGTGTGATCGGTAGCCTGTGTATCGCGACTCTTTGTCTGTGACCGAGATCGCTCCGCCCTGACGACCTCCTTCAGCTTGTCGAGGTCTTTTTGCAGGCCAAGGATCCTATGCTCCATTAGCTCCACTTGACATCTCAGGGGACCCTGAATATCAGGGCGATACGCACATTGCCCGCTGCTTGTCCACCAGTCTCCAGAGTTGACCGTTTTGTGATTGGAGCGCATTCTTCTCCTGCTGCAGCTGATCTACCAGGGTCTCGGAGGTCATGGACGTGCCGCTGGAAGGCACATCGATGTCCGACATCTCATTCTCGGCCACCTCCCGCTAGAGATGTCTGTGCGATCGCCCGACAGTGAGGAGTGTTTTCCTTTTTGTGTGATTTTCACGAATGATTTGATTCCAATGTGGGAGTATCGCCAGTCGTCCTCTAGCTCTCAAATGGTGAGCCGTGCTATCCCTCAAAGTTGGAAATGAGACTCGTGATGGGGATCCGCCAAGACCATCTCATCAAGGGCTCTCCTGGAGGTGAGGAACCGGGCGGGCTGACGTTCATGGAGTAGGCAAGAGGCACTCAGCAGCACCAAAGCAGTTTCGCGGGACGTGGACGCCAAACGCGGGCAAATCTCGAGGCTCGTCGTCCTTTCGTATTATGACCGCATTTCCCTTCCGTGTCTCCTCTCACACATGCATCACTGTGACATCCGTTAGACTACTCGAGTATGATAAAGTGCAATCTGCAATCCATCTGCCATGTTCTTCTGACGGGGCAGCAAGTCTCGCCAAGGACAAAAGCTGACCCAGGGTTTTTCTCTGCCTGATGCACCTAACCCTAAAACACATTGAATCTCAAGATTTGATGGGAGATGGTTCTGCGAGAAGGAAAAACTCTCGTCAGTCGAATGCGATGGTATCCAAAAAATGATTTTTGAGAAATGTATATGCAGAGCTACTTATGAAAAGAATTAAGAAACGAATGAATGTGTATATCGTCACAAGAATTGAGAAAAAAATCAGCTTTATTTCATCCTCCTCACCCATCCTCGCGACTTCCCTCTCCTCTCGACATCTTACGGCCCTGCCGTCCATCTCCAAACTTGTTTGAATGAGAACGGAGGGTGCTTTTATGATGGGAGTTGGTACCCCCCGTAAGGGGCCTAAGCGTTGTTCGTAAGGAGAGGGTGGGAAGAGTCGAGGGAAGATTTCTTTCCGTTTTTGTAGTCGAGTCCCCTTTTCCCAGTGGGACGAGCAGCAGAGAGCTGGAAGGGCGGAACCGAAAAAGATCGGGCAAAGTTCCCACACTTTTCCCGCAGTTTAATTTCCAACCTACTCTTGAATTCATCAGAGGCCCGTGCCCAGGCCAGAGATGAAGCGGAAGAGGAGGTCAATTGCCAAAAGGGCGCACACAGAATGTCTGTCCATCATCTTCTTCATATTCTAGACATGAATCAGTGTAGAGTTCATCAGAAGGACAGAAGGAGAAAGGAATTACGGGATGAAGATTGTTACAGAAAAAAGGGCTATTAAGGACAAGTTTACTACGAGACGGCATTCTGCACAGTCCCCATTAACCTTTTTGCAGAATGAATCGGATCACAGAGAGATGATGCTTGATGAAGATTTCTCCCCTGTGCTCCAGTGTTTCAAATGTTCATCTTGTAGAGTCTGTCGTTGTGCTCGTTGTGTGGGTGGTCGGGACCCTTGACTCCGGCGACCATGGTCTCGGACGACCACGGCATGGGCAGGACCTTTGGAGTGAAGAAGACAGTCTCCTTGTGCATGAGCCCGGCGGCACCGTTGATGAAGCCAAAGGTGGCCGAGGCGATGCTGAAGCCACCAGAGATGATCTGCAGGAGTCTGTTGTTGTTCCTCAGGTACTGAGCGCAGGAGAGGGCGATTGTGACGAAGAGCATGATGAATTGGAGCCAGAGCGTCCAGGTGGAGCGCATGGTCAGGAGGACAAAGATGCCAAAGGGAATGAGCCAGGTGGCAAAGAAGATTCCCAAGAACTTGTAAATCAAGATTGGGTTCGCGGAAAAGTCGGTAAAGACACCGAAGGAGGGCAGGAGGATACCACCGAGACTGAGGAAGAAGCCTCCAAAGGTACCAAAGGCGGTCGCACCAAAGGTGTTTCCCGCAACGAGCTCAAAGATGGCGGCAATAGCCATCATGACGGCCGAGTACATGAGGAAAGGCGCTACCATGGCATTCGGCTGGTTGACCCCTGCAGCTCCAATGTTGATGAGACCGAGGAGGAAGATGGAGAAGGAGTAGGCAAAGAGACCTAGTGGAGCTGGATTCGCCAGTCTTCGTCCGAAGCGACGCTTGTGAGCCATGGTGTCAAACTCGATGCCTCCCGCAGGCATCACGGAGCCTCCAGACTGACCTGTCGAGTAACGCTGCATGTTGTCGTTGTTGTTGTGGTGGTGGTGGGAGTGGTGATCGTGGAAACCATATCGTTCCCTCTCCTTGGCTCGCTCTGCTATGAGGGTGTCAGTCAACTCTGCAGACACTCGAGTGCTTTCGCACGGCATCATGCATACCTTCTGCAATGGCCCGTCGCTCCGTCTTGCGCTGTTCACGCTCAAGGCGACTTGCCTCCTTCTCCGTGGTTCGTTCGTCCTTTGACTTGACCTGACTGTCGATGAACTTTCGCATGATGCCTGATTACCACGAGGATATGCCGGTAGGGAAAAGAAAGAAGAGAAAAAGAAGACGGACGAGATTTAGAAGCTGGTCAACAAGGCCCCTTGAAGAGATCCCTCTCGAGTTTTGTCTGTTGGAAGGAAGGGGAGGGAATTAGGTTGCACACAGGTTTTTCCTTTTTGGGAGGGGGAAAGCGCGAATGTCGTTCAACCGGAACGGGACTCTTGAGAGAGGCCCTTCTTGGGGGAAAGAGGGGCGGGGGAGTTGCTGAGAGTGGAGCATCGGGGCAATGTTGACGTGCGAGCGCAGCGTGTGAAAGAATTCGGGAGCTTCTTCTTCCTCTGCATGGGCAAACCTCAAGGCGGGGTCGGTCGAGCCTGATTGAGTGAGTGAAGAATTTCGACCTTCTCGTGCCTCCGAGTGCCGCTTCCCCTCCCGCCCAGCCATGCGAGTCCTGCTGAAGAGAGAGACTTGCCAATTCTCCACTTCCCCACCAATCCCATCCTCTTCCGAAGGACACAGTGATTGACTGTGAGCCACGAGACAATCATCTCTATATCATGCTCGTTGCATCGATTGCCATGCTCCCTCTCTCTTGATGAGTATCGGTGTGCTCCTCGGCGAGTGAATCAAGTCTCGCAAGAAGTGTGTTTTCATTCCTCGGCCCAGGGAATTCGCCTGGCGGTGGCTTCTCGAGATGCGCCTCTGCCGTTGCATCTTCGGAGAGAGGGAAAAGGTTGTTTACCATCCATCGAACCGACTCTCTCTCTCTCAATCTTCCAGCTTCCCTCTTCAGCCTCGCGGATGTCATGCGGAACGCCCGAGGACGAGACGAGCACCAATGAGAGGAAAGTACTCCCATTCTCCTACTGGAGAGACGGGACTTGTGCTCATTCAATTCCCCAGAGATCTCGATCGACTCCCCCAGAAGGAGACGCTCACATGGCATAACAAGTATTGACTTTTGGTCTCGTAAGGCTTTGCACGGATTCACCTGCTGGCTCTTGTGATCATGTGCAGAACCTTGTGGAGCTGTGAGAATTGTACAAATCTGCATTCCTCGCGATTCCATGCGTCATGCATTCCTTGCCAGGGCCTTCCTTCATCGAGAAACATGCATAATCCGCATTGCACGAGAGAACACTCGTCTCGAAACAGATTTCTTTGACCAAACAGGGAGACAAACAACGAACGAGGCATCTCAGGTTTACAGGCATCCCGAGATATGAGAGCACTATCCGTCACAGGCCTTTCAGCCAATTCTTGCACGACGGCCACGAGCCTGCTAAGCTTTTTCCCCCAAATCCACCTCCCTGTATGACTTGACTACGCCCTCCGCCATGATCTGCCCTGTCTGTCATACCATCTCAATCCAGCGCAAATCACTTGCCCATAGAGCTCCTCCAACTTCGATCATGCCCAAAGTGTGATAGTGAACACTCAAGCACGAGATCAAAAGATTGAAAGGCAAGTCGAGTCTAGGAATGGAGCGCCATGGATCCGGTGTATAAATCTATGAAAGTGTTCAAATCTGGCTCCCTTGCTAGCTTATTGGACGGCGGCGTATGGTTTTGCACCAGCGTAGACAGCGTTTGAGCCCAGTTCTTCCTCAATTCTGAGCAGCTCGTTGTACTTGGCGAGACGCTCCGATCGGCATGGTGCACCAGTCTTGATCTGACCAGAGCCGAGACCAACAACGAGATCAGCAATGAAAGTGTCTTCCGTCTCTCCCGATCGGTGGGAACACATAACTCCCCAGCCTGCTGCAACAGAGTCCTTGGCGGCCTGAATGGCCTCGGTGATGGAACCGATCTGGTTGATCTTGAGGAGCAGTGCTGTACAAGACTTCTTTTCAATGGCAGTCTTGATTCGCGATGGGTTCGTGACGGTAAGATCATCTCCCACAATTTGCACCTTGGTGCTTGCTGTGAGGTGCGTCCAGCCCTCCCAGTCATCCTGGTCAAAGGGATCCTCAATGGACACGATTGGGTACTTCTTTGCCAAGTCCAGGTAGTTGTCGGCAAGCTGCTGTGAAGTAACCCATTTGCTCTTATCGCTGTCTGGGTTCTTGAAGTCCAAATCGTACTTGCCATCCTTGTAGAACTCGGAGGATGCAACGTCCATGGCAATTTTGATGGAGTCCTTGTATCCGGCCTGCTCGACAGCTGCCATGATCAGGTCCAGTGCCTCTTCCGCAGTACCGATGTCTGGTGCGACACCACCCTCGTCTCCAACATTTCCTGCAGATTGTCCGTACTTCTTCTTCGTGAGAGATTTGAGAATAGCATAGACCTCTGCACCCTGGCGCATCGCCTCGGAGAAGCTGGCTGCTCCGACCGGAAGGATCATAAACTCCTGGAAAGCAAGAGCACCTCCAGCATGAGATCCACCGTTGATGACGTTGAAAGCTGGCACTGGAAGAATGTATTTGCCGTCGGCTTTCTCTGTTCCTGCAATACTGGCAATGTGTTTCCAGGTTGGAACCTTTTTCTCGCCAGCTGCAGCACGGCAGATAGCCATCGAAACTCCGAGGATGGCGTTCGCTCCGAGCTTAGATTTGTTGGCAGTTCCATCGAGCTCGTTGAGAAACTTGTCGACAGCAGCTTGGTCTTTAATGTCTAGACTTGCTTTCAACAAAGCCGGGGCAATGATATCGTTGACATTGGCAACAGCCTTGGTCACACCTTGCAATGAGTCAGCCAGCTCGCATCAGATCTCTCGGCAGAAAACTCACCCTTTCCAGCCCACTTCGACTTGTCAGCGTCTCGCAATTCCAAGGCTTCGTGAATCCCTGTAGATGCACCTATATATTTAGTTCAATTGTACAACACAGGTTACTACTCTCCAATGACACATACCGGAAGGAACTCCAGCCCTGAAAAGACCAACCTCTGTGGTGACATCTACCTCGATGGTCGGGTTTCCTCTAGAATCATAGATCGATCGTGCGTGTACTTTTTGAATAGCTAGCGAACGTCAGTAACATTCACTTTGCCATCTCAATCGGCATATTTACCCATGACTGCTTTGTAACGTCAATTATCAAGCGATAATCTGAAGCAGTTTAAAGTAGGTCTGTTGGGAGCATATCTCAGGTTGGGATCAGCGATTGGTGCACCACGGGACGGGTTGCCCGTCGTTTGATTAGGGGAGCCGACTTCGGCTGTTCTCGGCTGCAAGTGATGGGCAAACTAATCGATTCAAAATTGAACAGGAAATCACTGCAGTTCAGAGTGGCATACATACTATACTGTATATGTATATAGTCGTGGTATAGCATGGGAAGAAGAAGGGACAGGGATATACGATGGCATCCGCTCCGAGCTCTATATCGGCGTCCCCGCTACATATATAGCTAGTTCCAGATGTGAACATCCAGAGCTTGCGAAAGGTCATCTATACCTTCTCCTTAGACACATCTATCTCTTCATTAGTCATGAGGTTTGTCGCTCATTCCTCCATCTCATCCTCAGCCTCTGCGGCATTTTTTGCTTCAAGATTGACTGCTGCCAATTCTTCACCCTGCAATGCTGTAAAAATTCCCACACGATCTTTGCCCATCGATTCGTCCAGACATACATAGCCGATTTCCAGTTCGAAGTCCTTGTCCTTGCTCTCATCGTGCACCGTATGTATTATTCTGGCAGCTGCAGCGATGGCATCCTTCGCAGAAAGGGTCTCGAAATCCAGCTTCTCCAATTCGTTTTTGGCTAGTTGTCTACCCTTTCCGGTCGCACAGGCATGATAACCAAAGTAAGCGCCACTAGGCTCAATCATATATAAACCAGTTCCTTCGTCCACACTGGCCCCTCCGATGATGGCACTGATTCCAAACGGTCGTACAGATGAATACAGTGTATAGGCTTGCACATATTGTCCCATCCTGTCACTCAGCTGCGGCACTCCTATGGGCAGCTTGTATTGGCTCCTCCATGAAGCAGCTTCATCTCTTGCTCGACCCAAGAAATGTTTACCATCTGGGATCAGTCCTGAAGATGCGATGCCAATATGCCTGTCTACGCTGCCCAGTCTGGCATTCTTCCCAGGAACCAAGAGCTTGGAAGGTATCAATTTCTCTTGTGCGAGTACCACACATGTTGAGGTCCGTATGCCGAGTGAAGTGCCCGAGTTCTCCACTGCTTTCGCAGCATATTCTACCTGAAATACTCGTCCATCGGGAGAGAAGGTAGAATTGGACAAGTCGTACCCGGTACCAATGCTCGTCATCTACACTTCAATCTACTGCCTGGGATCGAAAGAGCTGTATAACTGAGCTTAAGAGATAGCAATTATGACCAAGCGACTAATGAGAGCAGTCAGTCGATTAATCGATCTCCTATGATGAAATTGTTTCTATCTCCAGAGGTGTATCGCTTTGAATTTACAGCTATCGCACAACCTCACAAAGCAGCCCGGAGTATGAATGCAGAGAATGCAAGCTGGACCATATTGAGTTTCTAGCATTTCGAAGGGGAAAGCGAGCTGCAACGCGTCCTCGTAGTGGTCCGTTGCATACACGTGAGCACTCTGCAGGCGTGAGGCTGATTGGTTTCCACTGACAGAAGAACCCCACAGCCTGCCGATATCTACGGAGAGGATAGCAAGAAATTCATGTTGCAAGGGCGACTTTAGCGCGGTTTGAATGACGTGCTCCACCAAATACTCTTCGCTAGACTTTTGTTTCAATCATTCAGAAGTTTTCCCAAGTTTTCCTTTTCTATTTGACATTCAGATGCACTCGAACAATCATTGAGCACTAAGGGAGTGGAATTGCATCGGGAAATTTTTGGTGGTGAGATATGGATCTGTCCAGCCTAGGTTCGGTTGACGAAATCTTTAAAAGTCATGCTGTCTCCGAGATCAAGACGATGGAGATTGATATCAGATCAATGGCAGCTGCAAAAAGTACGGAACTTCGTCTTCTTGTTGGTGAATCGTATCGAGACCTACTCACGACAGCCGACACCATCGTACAAATGCGTGAAGAGACAAATGCTTTGCGGCAGCACTTGAAGCAATTAGCGTCAGATTGCGATGGTCAAATGGTCCACCGAAAGTTGAAGAACTTGCAACGGTTTCCAAGACAACAAAAAAGAGCAGCTGATCAGGCGATTGTAGCATATCTGCAAAGCTTACGAGCACTCGTGTTAATTTATCTCAAGAGAGGCGATCTGGTCATGGCCTCGCGTCTCTATGCGTTTGGTAGATTGTTGGCAGGGCCTTTGAGCAAAGCTATGCCACTTATATCAACACGGATGCACAATATCCGCAGAATCATCATTCAAACCATCAAGACATCTGCAAACATACATGAATTTGCGGGCTCTTTTGCAATTATGGAATCTGCGAGCCCTGTTTCGTGTCTCAGGCATTTTCTGTCTATAAAACTGGAGGACTTATCAACTTGCACCAGTCTGCGAGATCTAACTTCTGCTCTGCTGCAGACGATCGATTCGACCAGACAATTTTCAGAACTAGGCACAGATTTTTCCCAGATATCACGCAAAACTTTGCTCTCGACAATAGTCGCGCTTCCGGAACTCAATGGTCAAGCATTGTCCGATTGTGTCACCGAAGATGTACGCCAATACAAGCCATATCTCCCCTCGGATGAATTGGACACCAAGGCTATCTCGACAACCGTGAGCGCATGGGTGAACTCAATTAGCCATCAGCTAGAAGAACTCGCATCCAAAATTCTTTCCAATCAGACAGGCATGTCACAAGTCCTGGCAGAAGCAAAAAGCGCTCGCGAGATATTGAGTGAAGCATCCCAAGAATCGATCTATGAGTATATTGCACCAGCAATCGAGAGATGTATAGAAGGATTATTACAGACCTCAACCACTCATTTGAGGTCTTTCAAGGATAACATGAGCAAGATCATCGACTTTCGACAAGTGGTTGACGGTCCTTGGAAAGCACGAATACCATGGACCAGTGGCTCGGTATACAACTTTAAGACGATAACAAGAAAGATCATTCGAGGCGATCCTGCGAATTTTGCAAGATTCGACGTCGATTATCTGGCCTGCATACAGACTATTCAGGACAACATCGAGGTGCTTGAAGCATCCCGTATATATCCTGCGCAGTTGGCACAATACCGATCAGCAGTGAGGCTTTCGATTGAGCAGCTACGTTCGGGACTTTTCGAGGACGAACAACTCCTGAAGGATCCCGAGCAGGTCATTCAAGTTTTACGACTTTCCATATATCTTACCAGAACAGCACCGATGGCATTGGAAAGCACGATACCGAACTCGTTGTACTTTGATCGTCTGCTCCCGCACATCCATTTCCAGCCCAGTATACAATTTGCAGCCACGACATTTGAGGACAACTGTCCCGTGACACTTTCGCCAGAAGCTACGGAATACTTGTTACTCCTCAGCACGAAATTGGCTGATTTGGGCCTAGATATTGTAGGTCCACAGGAGCGTGCGATCGCTCGACTTGAAATTTCAAAAGACTTGCACCAGGTCCTGATGCAGCATGACCAAGGACAAGAGGACAAAGCATCGACGGAGCAGACTACTTCAGTCACAAGCAATAGAACGACTGACGGCGTGGACATCCAAGGAGATTCGATCCTTCCACAGAATAGACCACAAAGCCTCAAAGTACCATCAGATGACCAGGTCGATTCTGCAGAGATGTCAAATGACGAGAAGGACATTGATGCGGCGCAAGACACAGTCGCTCTGCAGCGTGACACCTTGGTAGTTGATCCCACAGGAATCACGCCCTCCATACTACAATTCTACTTTGACTTGAAGTTTATGGAACAATTATTGTCACTGTCAGCCTTGACGAATCTGGATCGTCTCGTGCCTGAAGTCAACAAACAGACTCAACTCCAGAAGAATGTTCAGAAAGCGGTGCTTCGATCAAAGCTTCTCTATGCCAACCTGATTGGCTAACACAACTATTCGTCAAATGTCATAAGTAATCACCGTATGTTTGGTAGTCAATCGAAAAGGACTAGTAAGCTATGCTAGTGATAGACAAGAATTTTGCATTCTTGGAGACGACTGCCTGTACATGAAAAGAAAAATTTCCAATTCTACACTTGAATGCACAAGTGAAATCTTCCATGAGAAGCTCCAGTGAAAATGAATCGAGCCGAGGAGATTCCAGAAAAACAAAAACAGACTTGTTGCAGGACTCTTCCCATAAATGCGCTTACTTTTCCATCTCGATCGTGTGTCCAGACTTGACTTCAGCCCATCCAATCAATCTCCAATGTTTCTCAATTCGTCTCGACAGCGCAATTTTTTCACCCTTCTCAGCACAGGCGGGGGCAGTCAAGGTGATCTTGGCCAAATCAGCCTTGACACCCATGACCTTACCGCCGACCGCGGTGGACCCAATGTTGACCATGAGCACCTCTCCCTTTGCCAACTTGGAGACCTTTGTCGTCTTGCCCTTCTCGTCAGACTTTACTCCCAACAGTCGTCTGAGTAGGAAATAGTTGATTTCGAGATCGATGTAGACGAGTGGGAGGTTGCCCTTGGCACCCAACACTTGTCCGACGAGTCGATCTGCTCGGCAGAGCGTCGGATCGATCCTGGTTCCGACACCGATGAGACCTCCGGGGACGGCGAATTTGAGATCATTGTGCTCTGCAAAGAGGGAGACGACACGGGAGAGAATAGGTGTACACTTCACCTTTCCCTCTGAATCCTTCGTCACGATACCCGGTCTCACCTCGATCTCGTCTCCAACCTTGATGATACCCGTGAGGATGGATCCACCGGCAACCCCACCCTTCAGATCATCGACCTCTGCACCGGGCTTGTTGACGTCGAAAGATCGAATGACAATCAGTCGCGGAGATGCACTGTAGTCACGGATCGGTATCGGCACATTCTTGACGATATATTCGAGGACTGCATCGATGTTGTACTTCAGCTGAGCCGAGATCGGGACGATGGGAGATTGGTCGGCCACCGTACCCTTGATGAATTTCTGAATGGTCCCAAAGTGCTCCTCTGCTGCTGCCTCTCGCATGAGATCGACCTTGTTCTGGAGGATGATGATGTGCTGCAATTTCATAATTTCGATCGCAGCCAGATGTTCGGACGTCTGAGGCTGAGGACAAGGCTCGTTTCCTGCAATCAGGAGCAGAGCGGCGTCCATGACTGCGGCACCGTTCAACATGGTACTCATCAGAATATCGTGACCCGGACAATCGACAAAGGAGACGTGTCGGACGAGTCTCATGGTGCCCTCGCAACCGAAACGCTCGCAAGGTGGCGAGATGGGATGATCGGACTTGTAGGATTTGTAGCAACCAGGCCTTGGACACTTTTCATTGTCACACTTGTAGATTTTGGCGTTTGCATATCCGAGCTTGATTGTGATATTTCTCTCGAGTTCATTACGGAATCTGACTGTGTGGACACCAGAGATGGCCTTGACTACCGTCGACTTTCCGTGTGCCACATGTCCGATGGTACCTATGTTGATCGTCGCCTGATTCGCAATGACCTCGGGAGACAAGGCATTGAGTGTAGAAGGATCCACGTCGGTCATGATTGCGACACCACTGTAGATAAGCGAGGGACGATATCGAGAGGCCCTTTAGAGACTTGTGGACTCCAGATGGCCAGTCTTTGCTCTCTTCCCTGCACTCAAACGAGTTTTGAGAGCTCAGCCGGTGACTCAAAAAAGAAATTCATCGTATTCCCGCCCGTGGGAGTACGAGCAGATTGGTTTCCTGGCTCGCTCTTCTTCTCCATGACGTCCTTGTCACCAATTAGCTCTCTTGCAGGATCGCAGGAAGTGGTCAGCGCACCGATGCAGCAGTTACCGTTCATCTCGTAGGCAGCCGTGTGACTACTGAAAAGGCAAGCATGAGGTCGTGTTTTCCCGTGAGGATCAGGCTTCCGAAACTCCCGCCGGCAGCTCTGCACATACACTGGCCGGTCTGGTTTGCTAGCTGCTTCGGTCTCTCCTCAGCAAGTAGACAGGACTTTGATTTTCAGGCATACCACGAGTCAGATGAGTTTGATCATCTACTGTCCACGGATCCAACGTCTCGATCATTCCTCTCGAGATTACCGTTCAAGCGAGGGACCGTGCGCAATGCTCCGAGGCCCACGCCTGTGATGGACAGCAGTGACAGTTCGCTCAGGAGTCTCTTTGTCGATGATCGCGATGCCGAGTTTCTTGGCGACGAGTCAATCTCGATGTTGCTCACTGCAACGGCACAGGACACATCCGTCTCCGATCTGCCACTGGGTCACAGATCCGAGGGTGGACAAGACGAAGAGGCTCTTCGTCTTGAGGAAGAAGAACTTCGGCGTCAAGAGGAAGAGGCGATTGCACAGAGACGAGAGAAAGCAAGACTCTTGGCGCTTGAACGTGGACTCATTCGTGACAACCATGCGACTTCAAACAAGCCTAGACCTGGCACGAAACATAGGTCTAACACCAGGAGTCCGGTATCACCTGCGAATGGCGCAGAAGATTCTGCGGGTCTCTCACAGACGGTGCCCCGAGAAGAAACAGAAGAATATTCAAGCACTCTTCCCCACAGGCGCCCAGCCTAAGTACGGCACGACTCTAATGACGAACATCAATTCCTGTACAATTCCTTTATCTGCAGAACGGAAGCGATGGCGCTGCTCTTGCTTGCAATTAGACAAAATTTAATTTCTACTTTCAACATGTCTCGTGATGGCCAATCAGTGGTATGTGCCTCCTAGCTGAGCACATCATGTCTTGTCACTCCCTCGTGCCACACCAGACCACTCGAGACCAATAACTTCTAGTTGAGTGCAAGATGTGTCCATGATAGATGCCCTTCACTGGTGTACGACTGAGCTTGGCTTAGGGCAACTGGCCAGGTCACGTCGGCCACAAGGAAAGTTTCTGCTGATCAAATTTGTGGTGCACTCAATGTGAGAAGAGAATTTTGTGTGAAATCTTTTTGACAGGATTTTGTGGAGTTTGGCTCAGAAGAGATTGGCAATCATGACAACATGACCAATCTCAACCTCGACTTCTTTCCTGTCCATCCGGCACTGGACATCTCACTACGCTTCGTCTAGAGGGAGAAACACTGCATTGAAGGGGCTTTACAGGGCTTGATCTCTGGAAATTGTCGTGGAGACAGCATGGATTTCCCAACACTGTCGGCATCAGTCATGTCAAACATCACCTCGAAGATGATTGTCTATCCCCTGGACACGATTGCGATTCAGAGGCAGACAAGCACGACCCGAGAGCTTTTCCCATCGTCTCAGACCTTGTTGAAGAGCGGTCGGGCACTCTACCGAGGCCTCGGAGTGAGTATCATGATGACGACACCGGCCGTCGCGCTCTACTTGTGCACCTACAGACAATCAAAGGAGACACTGATGCCCTATCTGGGCGAGAGCACTCTGAACTACATTGCCAGTGGCACCTGCGCCGAGATTGTATCGAGTTTCATGTGGACTCCGCTCGAGGTGATCAAAGCTCGACTACAGATATCCTCGGCCAGCTCCTCTGGTTCAATCATCTCGCAGGTCAGCGGAATATCTAAGGCTGAAGGTATTCGGGGATTCTATCGTGGCTATTTCATGGGTCTTGCAGTCTTCATTCCCTATAACGCGGTTTGGTGGTCGAGCTACGAGAACAGCAAGCAATTCAGCCAGAGATTTGGTATCGAGCAACCTGCCTACCAGGCTGCCGTTGGCTCAGCACTCTCTACGTCACTCTCGCAATCATTGGCTCATCCTCTTGACGTGGTCAAGACGAGATATCAAGTCTCGACATCCGAATCCATATCGGCACTCAGTGCCGCTCAGCCTGCCTCGTTACAAAGCTCTGGAGACGGGTCCAATCGAGCCACAGACAGACTTGGGGCAAGGCATGTCCTGCGGAACATCTTACGCGAGACTGGCTGGCGTGGTCTCTATGCCGGCCTGGGGTCCAGGCTCTTCTGCTCCATACCATCGAGTGTCATCAGTATGGCGGTGTTTGAATACCTGAAGCCTGATGCCAACACACGTACTGCAAGTTCCATCTCGCATGAACATGCGGCTGAAGTGCCTCTCTTGGCAGATTGAAACAGAGCGAAACTGGTAGCAGGAAGCAGGAGGAAGCAGTATCATGTATAGCGACGGCCAGATCATGGGTATATGGGGGCGGTGAATGAATTTGCACAGGCATTTTGTAGGCATTTGGGAAGCGTCCTTCTCTGCATTGAACATGCACATTGGTTAGGGCAGCAGCAGGTAGAAAGCAGCAGGAAGCATCTGATTCTGGGAGGAAGAAGGAGTCCTTTCCATTCCTTCTCTGCTCCATGCATGAACCACGTGCACACAGGGCAATTCTGCCGCTCGTCTTCTCACTTTCCTCTCGCTTGCTCTCTCTACTTTGTTGCTCTGCTGCTGCACTGGCGATAGGGACCTCTGCAATCTGCAGCTCTTTCATCGACCCTCTTACCATCCCTCATCGAGAGCTAGATCAGATTTCCATCCACCGGTGAATCAAAGAACAATTCTAGAGAGAGAAAACATGTTGCGAAGACAGCTTACCCAGAGCACTCGTGCCTCGAGAGGCATGGCCACCTTCCAGCCAACCAAGTACGGAGGCAAGTACACGGCCACTCTGATTCCCGGTGATGGAATCGGAAAGGAGGTTGCCGACTCTGTCAAGCAAATCTTTTCGGCAACAAATGCTCCCGTGGAGTTTGAAGAGGTCGACGTGACCGGTATCCTCGCCGCCGAGGGTACAAAGGATGGCGGAGAGCAGCTCTACAGAAAGGCCGTCGAGTCAATCAGACGGAACAAGGTCGGTCTCAAGGGAATTCTCTTTACTCCCCTCGAGCGATCCGGTCACGCTTCCTTCAACGTCGCCCTCCGTCAGGAACTCGATCTCTATGCCTCCACCGTCTTCATCAAGAACTTTCCAGGTCTCAAGACTCGACACAGCGGTGTTGATGCCGTCATCATCCGAGAGAACACGGAGGGCGAGTACTCTGGTCTCGAGCAGCAGGCAGTCCCAGGCGTCGTCGAGGCACTCAAGGTCATCACCCGTACAAAGTCGGAGCGAATCGCCCGATTCGCATTCGACTTTGCCCAGAGAAACGACCGCAAGAAGATCACGGTCGTCCACAAGGCCAACATTATGAAACTCGCCGACGGGCTCTTCCGTGATGTCTTTTACGAAACTGCAAAGGATTACCCAGAGATCCAGGCAAACGACATGATTGTCGACAATGCCTCCATGCAAGCAGTCTCAAAACCCCAGCAATTCGACGTCATGCTGATGCCCAACCTCTACGGCAGTATCCTCTCCAACGTCATGGGAGGTCTCGTCGGCGGACCGGGTCTCATCCCAGGATGCAACATTGGTCGAGAATACGCCCTCTTTGAACCAGGTAAACCACTTTCCCCCCTCCCCAAATTCCTTCTTTTCAAGACACACACTGACGCAAAAATTCAGGTTGCCGACACGTCGGACTCGACATCAAGGGCAAAGACCAGGCGAACCCACTCGCCATGATCCTCTCGTCCTGTATGATGCTCAGACACCTCGGTCTCGACAACTACGCCAACGCCATCGCCAGGGGTGCCTACGCCGTCATCGAGGACGGAAAGATCCGAACGAGGGATATGGGTGGTCAGAACAGTACGCATGACATGACAAAGGCCATCCTGGACAAGATCACACTCTAAGAGGCTTTTCCCCCCTCCTCACCTTCCTCGCCCCTTTTTTCCCGGATCTTTTTCTCCCCCCGAGAGACAACTTTTTTCCAGAGAAGAATAGTTGTTCTTGTCGCTCAATCATATCAATTTTCTCATAGAACACGTTTTTTCGGAAAAAAGTCAATCGACTTTTGGCACCCATTCTTTCTTGCAAGCCTCTGTTTTCTTGCTTCTTTTCTCTTTTCCCGTCTGACCACTTTGAAGCTAACCTCGTGTCACAATTCCTGTCATCAGGAAAACTCTCCTCTTCTTAAAAAAATGGATATGAAAAAACATAGCGGCACTTGGAAAATTCAAACTCACAAACTGTGATGTGACGCACGACAAACTCAAATGGCAAATTAGTTCTCTTACTACTCTGTATGATGGACACATTCGTCCCTCGGGGGGTTGAAGCATGGTATTCTCTATCAGCTTGAAATTGTGGCAATCAAGTCCCCACTGCCGACAGAATCGCCCTGTACAACCTTGACCTCTTCAATCTTTCCAGATTTTGGCGCGGATACACTACAATCATTAGTTATTGAGCACGCTGCCCTCTCGGATAAAACTTACACTAGCTCCATCTTCATGGCCGAGAGAACGGCAATGATGTCTCCCTTCTTGACTTCGGCACCCTGCTTCGATCGGATTTCTACAACTACACCCGACATTGGAGCGCCAACGTGACCAGGATTGCTCGCATCTGCCTTCGGACGTGAGATTGACTCAACATTTGCCTTCTTGTCATCGACAGTGACTGGTCGGGTCTCTCCATTGAATTCAAAGTAGACTTCGCGTGTTCCAGTCTTTTCTGACATCGGACCCACGGCTAACAACTTGATGATAAAGGTCTTACCCTTTTCGACATCAACGTAAATCTCCTCATTGATTTGTGGTTTGGCGAGGAAGAATCTCGTTGGGAGGACGGAGAGGTCTCCGTATTTGGCCAAGAATTTGCGGTAGTCCTTATAGACGCCTGGGAATTGTGTGTAGGACGCAACATCAGTGTCGCCGGCTGTCCCATATTCTGCAGCAAGATCTTTACGGATCTTGGCGAGGTCCATGGGTTCAAGCGATTTTCCCGGCCTCTCGGACAATGGCTCGCGTTGACCACGAAGGACATTGGTCCGGAGAGGCTCCGGGAACCCTCCGTAAGGTTGGCCCATCATACCTTGGAAAAAGTCCAGGACAGACGCTGGGAAGTCGAGATCTCGAGCCTTGTCAACAACGTCTTGATAAGTAAGCTTATTAGAGACCATGAATTGTGCTAGATCTCCAACGACCTTCGATGTAGGTGTCACTTTGACGATATCTCCGAGAAGCGCGTTTGCTTGTACATAGGCCTTCTTAGTCTCCTTCCACTGAGTTCCAAGGCCGAGCTGGGTAGCTTGGAAGCGCAAATTTGTCAACTGCCCTCCCGGAATTTCGTGATCATAAACCTCAGGATCAGGCCCTTTCATATCACTGTCAAATGGACTGTATAGGAGACGTAGTTGTGCCCAGTACTCGTCGAGTGCCTTGATCTTGTCCGCATCCAGGCCTGGACCACGATCCGAACCGTCCATGGAAGCCATGTAGGCACCAATGGAAGGTTGCGAAGTCATGCCTGACATTGAATCGGAACAAACATCGATGGCATCGGCACCAGCAATTGCACAAGCAACCATGGACGCTACACCAGTACCTGCAGAGTCGTGCGTGTGTACGTGAATTGGCAAATCAGGATACTTCTTTCTGATGGCACCAATAAGCAGTGTCGCTGCCTGTGGCTTCAGGACACCTGCCATATCCTTGATTCCAAGTACATGCCCTCCCATTGCAACGATCTCGTCGACGAGGCTCAGATAGTACTCGAGAGTGTATTTCTTCTTTGGATTCAACATGTCACCAGAGATGCAAACTGTAGCTTCGGCAACACCTCCGGCTTTCTTGACTGCGTCAACACCCAGCTTGATGTTCTCGACATCGTTGAGAGCATCGAAAACACGGAAGATATCCACACCATTCTTCTTGGCTTGTTCGCAGAAGAAGTAGATAGCGTTGTCAGGAAGAGCAGAATATGCTAGACCATTGGCACCTCTGAGCAACATCTGGAATGGAATGTTAGGGACAGCCTTTCGCATTTTTCGAAGTCGATCCCATGGGTCCTCGTACAGGAATCGCATAGCCACATCAAAGGTCGCACCACCCCAACACTCGAGCGCATACGCATTCGAAAGTGCATACGAGGTTTGTGGGGCGATATTCAGAAGATCCAGCGTACGTACTCTGGTTGCCAATAGCGATTGATGTGCATCTCGCCAGGTGGTGTCCATGATGAGCGTCCCCTTGTTATCTCGCACAGCTTTTGCGAATGCTTCGGGGCCACTCTCTGTGATGATATTTCGCCAACCTTCCTTGCAAGGCTCGCTGATGTCTAAGACCTCGTCTTTCGATCCGGTCTTATAGAGAGTGGGGAGCACGATGTCGCCCTTGAGAATGGGCTCCCCAATCTGGCCAACGATCTGAGAGCCGTTGACCACGAGATCACCGAGATAGGAAAGCATTCGCGTAGCTCTGTCAGCCGATTTGTATAGTTGAAAGAGCTCTGGAGTATCATCGATAAAGGTCGTCCAGTACTTTGCATTCTGAAAAGTGGGATGCGTGATGAGTCTAAGGAGGAACGGAATATTCGTCTTCAGGCCCCGAATTCTGAACTCAATGAGAGCTCGCAAGACCTTCCTTCTGGTGATTTCGTAGGTAGAACCAGAACACGAGCACTTGACGAGCATTGAGTCGTAGTGAGGACTGATTACGGCACCGGCAAAACCATTGCCGCCGTCCAATCTTACACCATTACCCCCAGCGGATCGATAGACCTCGATCCGACCAGTATCTGGTGCAAATTGCTTCGAAGGGTCCTCAGTCGTGATTCTACATTGTATAGCGAAACCTCGAGGAACGATTTTCTCCTGTGAGAGGCCTAGTCTAGCCAGCGTTGCTCCACCCGCGATCTGAATCTGGGCACCTACAATGTCGATTCCAGTAATCTCCTCTGTAATTGTGTGCTCCACCTGAATTCGTGGATTGATCTCGATGAAATAGTGTCGACCCTTGGCATCGACCAAGAACTCTGCAGTACCTGCATTTCGATAGTTGACCTCTTTAGCGAGCTTGATGGCATCGTCCAATATAGCTTGTCTCAACTTTGGATCGAGATCCTTGGCTGGTGCGACTTCAACCACCTTTTGGTGCCGTCTTTGAACCGAACAATCACGCTCATAGAGATGAATACAGTTCCCAATGCCATCAGCGAGAAGCTGAACCTCAATGTGCTTTGGGCGTTCGAGGAAACGTTCGATGAAGCATGTACCGTCCCCGAAGGCAGACTTGGCTTCAGAAGTAGCTCGCTCAAAGGCCGATTCAAACTCTTCCTGCTTTGTCACGACTCTCATGCCGCGTCCGCCTCCGCCCATAGCAGCCTTGATAATGACGGGAAAGCCGTACTGTTCTACAAATTCCTTGGCTTCACCGATATTCTCAATTGGACCTTCGGTACCGGGCACAACAGGCACCCCAATTTTGATGGCAACTGCTCTTGCCTTCGTCTTGTCACCAAGGCTGTCGATTGTCTCAGGTGTCGGTCCGATCCAGGCGATACCAGCTGCTTCGACCTTTCGAGCGAACTCTGCATTCTCAGAAAGGAATCCATACCCAGGGTGGATCATGGTCACTCCCTTGGCCACAGCAATACGAATAATTTCCTCCTGAGCCAGATATGCCGCTACAGGAGTATATTCCCCGACACTGCCAATGACGTAGGCTTCATCTGCTTCTTTTCACTTGTCAGTAGAACACTTCATACAACTTGATTGACATACTTTGTCGATGCATCGACAATCGATCTTCATGGGAATAGATAGCTACCGTGTGCATGCCTAGCTCGTGAGCAGTTCTGAAGATTCGTACTGCAATTTCGGATCGATTTGCGACCAAGAGCTTGTGAGGTTGCTCAGATCCCATGGATGAGTGTCTACGAATGTGCTTGATAGCATGCTGATTAGATTGATCATCGACATTGTTCTCATCATCATAAAACTCGTTTTGTTCGTCGAAAGCCGACATGATGGATGTCTATGCAGTATAGCGAACTCTGCACACACACACACTGTCTCGAAGGATGCCAATCAAGTAGACAGAAGTCCCAGAAGTCCCACGTACAGGTTGAGTCTGAGAAAGAGCTGATGCAGCGCAGGAGAAGAGCGTGCTCGAGGCTTGATCGCGGAGTTCTGTGCAGTGAGTGAGTGACCAGCAGCCTGTTTACGGCCAATGCTCGCTCTCGGGCTTATCGAGGGGAGGACGTCAGTCGAGATTCGAAGCCGACTCAAGTCGTCGATCAGTGAGCGATCAGGTGAGGCCGCAAGCTCTGCTGGGCGTTCAGCTCACTTGGGTGAGTGATTGAGATAAGGGAAGCGGGGCCTGGCAACAGACGTGAGAGCGGATCGAGCCACGTCTGAGAGAAACGACAGGCGGACAGACTCGTGGCTGGCCCGCAAGGTGAAATGGTGGCATTCTGCTTCCTCTTCATTGGTCGATTGCAGAGCTGAGTGCGATTGGCTGACAGCTGTTTTAAGAATTGGGATCAATCAGCTCGCAAGCAATTGACATTGCCATGGATTGGCTCATCCTCCTCCTATCTTCTGCAGCTGGAAGACAGACCTTTACCGATGTACAG
Source organism: Taphrina sp. SM11 (assembly GCA_004000165.1). NCBI lineage: Eukaryota > Fungi > Ascomycota > Taphrinomycetes > Taphrinales > Taphrinaceae > Taphrina > Taphrina sp. SM11. Next base: position 242,939 of record RHDT01000077.1, on the reverse strand, counting down.
TATCCGGCCGTGGTGGTTCGGGTGACACAGTACAAGAAGAACACAAGTATGCCATTGTTCAGGCCTACCCGTCATTGAACCTCATCTCTTCGATGTAGGCCATTGACGTCCTATGATTCCTCAATCTGCAATGTCGTCGGGAGCGTTGGCTTGCTAGCCAGGTGATCTCTGCTCTTAGAACCTGTCCGACTACACAGTCTCCATCTCATCTTCTGACAGATCACTCTCAGCCAGACTTAGCTTGCAAAACAGACCAAGTCGTGTAGCACATGATGACGTGCAACTTAATCTCAATTTTCCCATCAGCTAGACACCGAGCCGACCTAAGAACGATTGACCTAGCGGCATAGATGCAAATGCCTTCAGCATAAGGCTGACTACGGAAATGTCGTCGTGTATATTGACGAGGGATAGGTGCTGTTGATCCCGATCATGACCACCGGTCTCGGAGTGGGCGTTCCGTCTGTTTACTCTTGCTTCTTGAATGGAAGTCTGTCATTGGCATCGCCACCATGTAAAACCGCTCGGAACTCGATCGGATCCAGCCCCGAGCCTTCTTAAGTTGCTACATAAACACCTAGATGGTAGGGCCCATGCTGATAATAGAGGCCCAAGTATGCCATTCACAAGCTCAATGTGTGGAGAGGTGCATTCAGAGGTGCATCAGGCAGAATTTACAAGGTAGAAACAATGGATAGCCACTGCTGCCGGCAAGTGGTGAACAATAAATCAGCTATATGATCTGCTGCTTAACCATCCGAATCAAGCTCAAGAATAAGTGGCCCGATATGGACTATGCACCTTGATCGATGAATACCCTCCTCATCGCGGACCTGCGGATAATGAAGGACTTAAGCTATCTGATATCATTCGACACAGGCTGATCTAAGCAATAGCTCTATCCGTAAACATTCAAAAGCATTGATGGACTTTATGGGTTTCTAGCACTTTATGCGACCAAGTACGCGCTAGTCCCCAACTCGGCGATCTATGCAGCCTGTCAAACGAGTGCAGTCTAGAGCAAGGACTCGTCGATCTGTTCAGCTCCCATCTCGTCTTCTGAAAGGTTCCTGTCAGCCTGAAGAGATTTAGAAAACGGCTGGTTTGTGTATCGCATGACGAAATGCAGCCTGACTGCGATACCTCCATAAGCTATGCATCGGAATAATCTCGGATAATGTCGGACTCTTGTCACGGCATACTTCCCATTCCCAGTAGTATCAGCCTTTGCGTCGATACGAATATTGCCGTTGTATAGATCGACACTTACAGGAGCCTTACCCTGCTGATGTGCGACTCCATCTATAGAATTGCCATCTTCGGTCTCAACCCCGCAAAAAGCTTCTGCTACTTGATTTTCCGGCTCATCAGGCTGCAGACTATGTCTAGTAATGCTCGCCACTACCACTTGATCTGCTGGCTTGTCGACGAGCTCGGTTTCAGTGTCGCTTGTAAGGCGACTAATGCAACCTGCTCTTAAACTGTATTTGAGCGAATTGCCAATTCGATCCGGATATTGAAGGCACTGCTCATCAATCGGACAGTGGCACACGGGATAAAAGATTCGTGTGCCGATTTGACAGAAAGCTATGTGTTTCCCAGTCCCTTCTACGGATGCAAAGTTTAAGCATCGCCCTTTAGTAACTAGATATTGAGCGAATGAATCTACAGGGCCTCTACCGAAGCGGTGATTCCAGAACTTGAGGAATTCAGCACAGCATTCATCTGAGTCTTGTGCTAGCTTGTGCAGCTGGTTGAATGGTATTCGGTGACTATATCGCCCATAAGGATTATCGCTGGACCTCCCGCGTCGGTCGCGCTTCGTCTCTATCTGGTATACGTGTTCCTGAGTGAGCCTATCCTTGAAACTTGCTAAATCGCCCCTGCCTTCCGTTCCAACTGGAGCCGTTGGCGCAAATTTGGGCTCTTCAGGCAAGCACAAGTCCTGTACAGCACAACATCTGATAAAGACAAGTCCAAGAATAAGAAACAGCCCGGCAGCAGGGCTTTTCATGGTCGACGGATAATAAGTCTCGAGATAGACTACTGATTTATGTATGCATAAGTTCTTAAGAGTTGTTCAGAGATAGGCCTCCCTGAGCAAACAATGAGAACTAATGGACGAGGAGAATCGCCGCCAGTATCGTCGAGAAGCCACTCTATGATCAAAGTTGGCTTGAATTCCTTTCGGATAATGGCAAATCAACAAACTACAATCCTGGAAAATGGTCCGATTTGCGAAATGTGTAGACCGAAATCGCATCATGTAAGCCCTTTGGGACATCGACAAAAGTGGCAACAACTAATACCCGGATAATTTCAATACTACTTCTGCTAGAGGAAAAAGTGGCGGATTGAGCTGATCCAGTTTTCCGGAGGACTGATTCAATCATACTGTCTTTTGACCTCGTGCTGACTGCTCATCTCGCCTTGGTAATTAATGAAGTCTGTTGCAAGGGCATGTCCATCTGCTCAGCCTCCATCTTTCCTTCCGAAGCGAAGTCACTGATCTTGAGAGATTGCAAAACTGGCCTTGTCATGTACCGCATGAGAAAGCGTAACTTGAAAGCATATGTTGCGAACACTACACAGCGAAAGCTACACATCGGAAGAGCCTTGGATAACTGCGAACCATTGTGCATGACTTTGGACACTTCAGGCTGAGACGTTGTTGTTAGCCGAACATGCATCTTCTTATACAAGCAGAATCTTTTCAGGAATTCAACCGAGCCTCAGATAAATGATCTATGAGGTCTGAAAACCGAAATGCACTACTCGACCATGTAAGCCACGGCATGGCGCAATTCACTACGCAAATGTAGGACACAACTCGACATCATATACTCGGCTTTTGCCAATCTGCTAAAGATAGATGCCATTCAAATTCCCGGTCCTAGCAGTCCACGTCGATACGCAACTCGTACTAAACCGAGATTGACCATGATATGGGACAATTGGACAGGAATTCACCAAAGTTTCTTGCACAGAAACTCTACCCCAATTTGCTATCTTTCGTGACGCGCTGCTCACTCCGATGTCTGTTGCTGGGGCAAACCCATCCGTTCAGTTTCAAACTCGTCTTTTGTAACATTGCTCCCAAGCTGAGGAGGTCGAGTGAACGGTCGAGTTGTATATCGCATCACAAAACTCAGCTTGACAGCATATCCTCCATAGGCTATACATCGGAACAACCTCGAATAGCTCCGGACTCTTGTGACGACATACTTGCCCATGCCTGTGGTATCGGGCTTGGTACCGACACGAATGTTACCATTGTATAGAGTGACACGTACTTTTGGCCTTCCAGGGCGTTCAGCACCACCACTTGTGAAGTGGCCGTCATTAGTCTCAATCGTACAGAAAGCTTCTGCCACCAGATCGTCCGGATCACCTGGGAGGAGACTGCGTCGCTCGATTTCGATGATTGTCTTCTGTCTCGGCAGCACACTGACTTCTTTGGAAGTAATTTTGGTTGAATCGCGAGGCACGCAGACTGCACTATCACGAATATCATTCGCGGTGCTTGAGACCCCTCCATCTATCATTGGCACATCTCTTGCATGTTCACAGCGTTGATTATCCGGACAATCGCATCGGAGGCGATACTGAATGCCCCCGACTTTGCAGAATGCGATGTGTAGGCCGGTGCCGCGAAATCCGGCAAAATTCGAACACCGGCCTGAGACAATCTCATGAAATCCTAGATGGAGTCCCTCATGTGTATCGTGCAAAAAGAGCGCTTGACAGCACGCGTCAGTGTCCAATGCCATGAGTGCCACTCGCTCCCATAGTGCATACGGGCTTGTCTGATGCGACGATACTGGAGGCCGGTCGTGATGATTCCATCCATGACCATGGTCTGGCGCATGACCGGATTCAGGCAGGTACTCGGCATTGTCCTTGCTAGTCTTGCGAGTGATTAGCGATTTGATCCTTTCAGACCTTGCCTCTACGATGACAGGGGCATGAATGCATTTGTCATTATTGAAGCAATGCTGCTTGAGTCCATCAGATCGAGTGCACAAGGAAAGTATGAGCTCCAATAAACAGAGACGCAAGGAGACCATACACCAGTAATTGAAAAGGTTGCTTCACTACGATCGAGCAGGTTGCTCAGTCTTATACAACCATCTCTTTTGGTGGAACTACGTAGCACTCATGTCAGAGAGAGCGGACTGTCAGCAAACATAGGCCGTCAATTACGTTGGCAGGTTCCGTGCGAGCCACGTTCGACAATGTTTGTCATCAGAACTTATGGTTCAATGAATTGTCAAGCATGACTGTGATTAAGGCTCGGAAGGATCGAGATGACAGCTTCCGTGCCGAGGCGTTCTGTATGTCTGTGTCTACCATAACTTGTCCCGATCACATCAATTCGATCATAAGAGGCACGACACGACTCAACAATTCATTTTGCACACCGGGAAGACTGTGTCAACTCATTCCTCAAATAGCTCATGCAAGATGATGTGATTGGGAAAGATTATGCTTAGAGAAGGCATACATCTAAGACCTAGCTCATCCCTTTCGTCCATCGAGTGCAACATCGGCGTTCGTAGCATCAAACTCGCTCTCTAGTGCAGCAATATTGTTTTGGTCCACCTCAGATTCCAAGTGTCCTGGCAGTTGGTTTTCGCCAATGAGCTTCGACATTTCCAAAATGAAGGGCAAGTGACTAGTCACCTTGCAAGTGAATAGCCGGGCATACTTCCTCAGCCGAGTGAGAGAACAGCGTCCTCGACCATCTGGGCTAGCTTTGCCCCCGATTTCGAAATTCTCATTCCAGAGAGTGACTGAGGCTTGTCGCGCATCGAAAGGTAAGTTGCCCTGTTGCTTAGCGCTACAGCAGATCTCAGCGAAGTCAGTATTTTCCCCCGTTGGCCGGTCCATGGTCATCGAGAGCTCTTCTTGGGCCGGCTTAGACGCAATGGCCGCCCGTTCCTTCATTGCGTCTTCGGGAACACATACCGCCCAATCATAGTTTTTTTGTTCAATCATACTATGCCATCCAGTCGGTAAGAACGACGACTTCCCGACCGTCAAGACTTGCTCCCCAGCCTTGTGATCGAAACACCAAGCTCCTGGTGGACACTGGCAAGTAACGGTCTTGTATCCGGCGTTGTCAAACTCACATTCAGCTATGTGTTTCTCTATGCCAGTCAGATCTTTGGATGCACATCTTCCCCTGATTATTTTATATGGTGGCGGAAACTGAGTAGCAGCTGACCTGCAGCAACCTGCTGTATCCAGTTGTATCAGACCGTTCACGTTTTCGTCTACACGGCAATGTTGCTCATTGTTCTTCGAGCCTGGTGCCGCACAAGAGCCTTTTTTCCTTCGCCACATGCCGTGGGAGACGTCGATGACAGTACTGAACAGCAGTAAGGACAAAATTGAGAGCTTCATCTCCAAAGTGATGGCAAGGCGAGAAAGTATTTCAGAGGATTCCGCAGTGTTTATAAATGGTCTACTGAGGAGATTCTCAGGGTCTTGAGCCAGAACAGATTGAGATGAGAGACACGGCAGCTGTTCCAAATAGATTAAACAATGCCTACCATGTACCAATCATACTGAGCTTTCGAGATATTAGACACAATGCCCTTAAGTTATATTACCGCATGCCCGAGCCTCAGACCAGGAAGAACGATCATAGCAAATTTTTGTCTGATCCAAATTTGGACAGCATTATCCTTTGCTTTTGTGCTGAATTTCCAGGTTGTCCTTGGGCTCACATTATCTGCACCCCAGATTAGAAGAACGGATGTCCTGATCTCTTCTCGACTGGTTTTCAAGAGGTACCTACATGAAGATTCTCTGAGAAAAGTGTTGCTATAAAAACCAATATTTAGTGATCCGAAATACACATGACTGTGTACTGCCATCAGGATAGATCGATTTACAGTGCTCCTGAAACAAGTGCCATCTCAAGTCCTAAAAGTTAATTAAATTTGTGCGGCAGCCGTAGTAGTGATTCGTCACATGCAATTTCTAAGAATGATCAAGATTGATGTGTATGGCTTCTCTCCCACATATCGACGGAGTGTCATCCAACCTGCACCGCATATAAGTCCCGCGAAAACTTATCCATCATGCCGAAGACAGTCACACTGTAGCCCCGAGGCCTCGAGGTGGAGAACCAAACATCACAATTTATGAGGCGCCAAGTAGATTGCCGGGCATCGAGGACACTTACTGAGCAGCGCCACGCTTTGCTCCTATCACGGCCAGCCAGAGCTTTGTGTCTCTTGCATTGCAATGGTCACTTGTGCAGGCCGGATACCCTGCAGAAGCGGCACACGTCGTACCTGAGGGACTACGTGTCTGCTTAGAGTGCCGCAGGACAGTAGATTGCTGTGACTGCCCCATAAAGTTTCTGGATTGACGAGGTACAGAAATATGCCCTCAGATGCACCAATTCTTAATGAGCAAAAAGCCTGCACAGCAGAGCAGCATCGAAATTTAATTAGTCTAAGGAAGCAGCAGTAATGAACTGTCAAATCGCAGTCCCGTCTACATAAGGTATGACGACGAGCACATTGCTGCTGCAGAACATACAAGGATATGAGATCAATGGTCTATGCCTCAAGTTTGCCTCCCGTTCTCTTCGTTCTCTAGCTCCAGCGGGGATAGATCGAGCTCAGTCTCCAGTACGTCGTAATCCGCTTCACCATCCTCAGACTCCAAGTGCATAGAAGACGGAAGCGTTCCAGTCTGTTGCGTCATCTCAATGATCAAGGCCAGGTGACTGATCACCTTGCAGGTGAACTCTCGTGCATAATTTCGTATTCGTGTCAGAGAGCACCTTCCAAATCCGTCTTGGCTGATCTTGCCTCCAATCACGATATCCTCGTTGCGAAATTCAATGGTGACTTGAGTCGGATCAAGAGCTTGGTCGTCTAATGGCTTGACCTGGCAACAAATTTCAGAATACCGGTTGAATTTCGCGGCGTGTGCGGCGTGTCTTGCGTGTCCCGTGTGTATGGGATGTTCCGAAGAAGCGGCGTCTTCCGCTATTCGCGTCAACTCTAGCCTGTATGCTGGCTCTCGCCGACTCTTGACGTGTCTGACGGCTGCATCAATTTGGCTATCGGGAATGCACTGCACCCAGGCGTAATTGTGTTGGACTTCCATGCTTGTCGAATAACCACCGCGGAATTGCGACCTCTGTTTGACCATGACTTTCTCGCCCGCTACATGCTGAGTACAGACTGTGTCTGATGGGCAGGAGCATAGAAGCGTTTCTTGAACATCACTATCAGGTTGACAGACCGCTTCATGATACTGGGCCCTGTTTGGCCCATTGCCCGAACAATATCCTCTAATCACATGGACGGCCTGATGAAGTCGCATTGAAGCAGATTGGCAGCATCCGTGTGTAGTAGCAGACGAGACTCTCGTGGGTGCCGGACATTCCTGGTTTGACTTGGAGCCTGCTGAAAGACAACCTCCTCGTTTGTGCCCGAGAAATATGCCTTGCGAGACATCTGTAAAGCAATTGAATAATAACAGGGACAATAGAGAAAGTTGCATCTCGACTTGGCAGTAGTGATTGAACTTTATGGGCAGCCATGGGCTATTTATATCTGATTGATCCAGGTGTGTCCAGCTGATCGAGCCATGGCTCGATCTAACCAAATCGAGCGAATATACTTGATCTAGATTGCCGTACTCATCGAATAGATTGCAAGCCGGACTCTCACGGTCTGCGCAATAAGTGTCAGAACCTGCAAGCTGTAATTATGGCTGGTCAGGTGAGAAGATAGGGGTACTTGTCCTTCCTTCATTATATCATTGCACATGAAATCAGAATCGTTGGGAAGATCGATCGATATGTTGTCACAATTGTACAAGCTGCCAGCTTCCAGACGTGCTGTGAACTGTCTCGCGAGCCCATGTGAATTATGAAACAAGATACGAAGCTGGCGTGCTTGGCAAATAGAGATGATTGTGCTGTCATATCTCGTTTTTTCTCCCCTACACTAATTTCCCTTGGTAATGTAGAGACGTCGCGAGATCTACTCCTGATCATCTGCTATTAGACTTTCTGTCACGTTTGTTCCAAGCATATACAAATCCGACAGCTTTGCTACCCGCATCAGGAGATATACGCTGGCTGCATAGTCTCCAAGAACTTTACATGTGAAAGTACGAGTGTACGACCGTAGCCTCGTCAGAGAACATCGACCTCGGCCCGTGTGGTCAAAGGTGTGCTTGACTAGCATGTTTCCATTGTACAGACCAAGCTCGAGTGGTCGCTTATGCGTATATCGTTGTGAGGATGTATAGGCCCCGGGAACTGTGCCCGTCGTGTGGCAACAAATCTCTGCTACTCGGTCGTGGGTACCTTGAGGTCGCTTGATCTGCAACTTGGCAGGAATTCCAGCGACTATCTTGGCAAACACCGAGTATCTCGAAATAGACATACATGAAGCCCAGGGGCTTTCAAAAGTGTATACTGCATCATTGGCTACTAAATCTCCCGGGTCATGATCCACACAACCTTGATTTTCTCCGCAATTGCAAATTACATCGGTTGTAGCGTCTGGATGACCATCAGGATCGATACATGTCGCTCGATGTCGAATTGTGACGATCTCATCATCTACATATTGAACATCACAGGCGCCCTCAATTGCGATTTGACCGACGGGAGAGCCTGGTGGTTTATATGCTTCGCAGCAACGAAAGGTATCGCGTGCAGGACGAGCAACATAGGCATACTGTGATCGAGCATGCAAACTGTGATTATCAATTGCAGACCGTGAATCTTGTGAAGGTACCGAAAATGCGTCGTGTTGTTTGGAGTCAAAAGGCTCCGCCAATGCTGAGGAATCTGAGCGCACAGCCAGGCTTTTCTCCTCAGCAGTGTGTGTGTCAAACTTGGGACCCTTGGTGACCTTGATGTTTTCTGAATTGCCAGCCCGAATGCTTGAATGACTGGTGCACCTGTATAATAACCCCAGTACTCCTAAGATGATGTATAACCTCATGAAGAGAATATGTTGGTAAAATCAATGGTTGCGAAGTCAGACACGTTTGGAAACGTCTTAAATGAATCTGTTATAATGCACATGCAGCGAAGCATCGAGTATTGTTCTTCTAGACCTCTTTCATGGTTCGCTTCTGCTAATTCCAGGGATTCCTCTTGTTGGATTTGCTGTATGCGCCCTTATGACCCATCAATATTCGCGGGACAGTGTAATCATACATCAGCCAGATCCTCTCGAGCTTCCTTCGTCGTTCGGACCAATTCATACATATGTTTGAAGCTTTCTACACAAGTGTGGAATGAATATAATATTGATTGAAGAGGCGCATTGGAGGCCAGGGTTCCACCTCGTGCTATGTCGTTCTTATTGCGGTCTAAGTGGATTAAATCGATGGTCTCTGCTCATACAATCTCCAATTATAGACTACGATCAGCATCTGGAAGACCTTGAGAAGATCTTTCGTGTTGGGCTCGTAACATAACCCCAGCCCAAGATACCATCACGACTGTGGTCTGAAGATCCATGCAACACCCAGTTATCTTCGAACAGGTTTAATGCTAGCATAGCCGACCATAGCTACACAGTCAAAGCTAGTATCGATGCACGGGTACCAGGCCTCAAACAGCTCGGGGCCTTTGTGTATGAGATCTGATACAGGGATTCATGATTTGCTGCTCTTGCGCCACCAAGGTCAGAAACGTGGCAACTTTACAGTACAAGTAGTGCCTTGCGATCGACTTCTACTTCCTATGACGGCCTAGAGTAGCTGCTTTGGCAATGCTGCACTTGCATGCAGACCGAAGCCGTTTTGATGGGAAGTAATATCAAGCTACCCTGGCTCATTGAGGCTAGGCTTTGCAGACAAGTTGATAAACAGGGATGGATCTCCAATAGAGGTAATTGCTTCATTTGGTATTCCCTGGATTGAGCTTTCGATAGCTACAGCGCGCAACAAAAGACACGGAAATGAAGACTCTGTTTGCGTTGAGCCCGGCTACACGATCAAATGATCAATACGTTTCAGAAGTGAATTGCAATTGATCCAACAACCTCGTCTCTGTTAAACATGTGTGTATTCTCGGAACTAAACGTCTCGTTCAGTCCGTGATCGCTCCTGTTATGTATGATGCTGGATCCGATCTTTGCCACGGACCTCGATTGCTTTTTGATGTGCTGATGCCTGCAAGTAGAAACAGCAGTGGAGGTAAAGAAGCTCAGGCTCACGTGAACGCTCCTCGTGCTTGGCATGTGCACAGCTGAGGATGGCCCCGCAGCTCCTCCCTCGAGCGTCGAGCCATGGGAATTCTTATCTCAGGTTGTGATACTTTTTCCGTGAAGGACATCATACTCTTGCACACCGATTCTTCAGGCTCGGAAGTGGATTGCTTGCTTGAATCATCTCCGACTAGGATCAATCCGATCGAGGCTTTCTGTGAGCGCAGTAAATAGAGCGCTACACGATGACAACGACACAGAAGCTTGCGCTACTCAGTGTCTATGACAAGACGGGCCTGCTTGACCTTGCAAAGGGCCTCATAGAGAATGGCATGAAGCTTCTAGGGTCTGGAGGGACTGCCAAAATGATCCGCGAGGCTGGATTCCAGATTGATGATGTCTCGTCTATCACCAAGGCACCTGAGATTCTAGGAGGTCGAGTCAAGACCTTGCATACAGCAGTCCATGGTGGTATCTTGGCCCAAGATCTTGACAGGGACGATAAAGACCTCGCAGACCACGGAATAAGCAAGATTGATGTTGTCGTCTGCAATCTTTACCCCTTTGCACAGACGATTGCGAAACCTGCTGTCACGATCGCAGAAGCCGTCGAAGAAATTGATATTGGCGGTGTTACTCTTCTGCGTGCTGCCGCCAAGAATCATGCAAGAGTCAGTATTCTGAGCGATCCTTCTGACTACCATGCTTTCCTGGAGAGTCTTCAGAAAGGAGCAATTTCTCAGGAGTATCGTGATCAATTGGCACTCAAAGCATTCAGTCAAACTGCCAATTACGATGAAGCCATCTCAGACTACTTCCGCAAACAGTACGCAAGTAAAGGAAAGATGCAACTCTCCTTGCGATATGGTGCAAACCCACATCAGGTCCCTGCACAAGCGTTCACAAAAGATTGCGACCTTCCATTCACTGTATTGTCGGGATCTCCGGGCTATATCAATCTACTGGATGCTCTCAATTCATGGCCGCTCGTAAAAGAGCTCCGGGAAGGTCTTGATCTACCTGCAGCTGCATCATTCAAGCACGTCAGTCCTGCTGGTGCCGCTGTCGGTGTTGCTTTGAGCGACGAGGAAAAAATTGTCTATGGAGTCTCTGACCTTGGAGAGATGAGTCTTCTCGCCTCGGCGTATGCACGAGCTCGAGGAGCTGACCGAATGTCATCCTTCGGTGATTTCATCGCCCTGTCGGACGAGTGTGATGTTATGACTGCAAAGATCATCAACCGTGAAGTCTCTGATGGTATCATTGCACCATCCTATGCCCCTGATGCCCTAGAAATCCTGCGAAAGAAGAAGGGTGGCAAATACTGCGTCCTCCAGATGGACAAAGATTATGTTCCGCCGTCCGTAGAAACGAGACAGGTCTACGGTATCAGTTTGCAACAGAAACGAAATGACTGCAAAATTTCTGCAGCCACCACATTCAACAAGATTGTCTCCTCCAACAAAGCACTTACAGAGGAAGGCAAGCGTGATATGGCTGTTGCCACCATTGCAGTCAAATACACTCAGAGTAATTCCGTCTGCTACGCACTCAATGGAATGGTCATCGGTCTCGGAGCCGGTCAGCAATCACGAATTCACTGTACCCGACTGGCCGGTGAAAAGGCCGACAACTGGTGGCTGCGACATCACCCAAAAGTTCTCGGCTTTCAATTTGCAAAATCTGCCAAGAGAGCAGACAAGGCCAACGCCATCGACCTCTTCGTCACGGGCAAAGTACCGACGTCCGGACCAGAACGGAAGGCCTGGGAACAGAAATTCGACGAAGCTTCCGTCCCCGAATTCTTCACGGAGGAGGAAAAAGTCGAGTGGGCAAAGAAATTGACTGGAGTCGCCGTGAGCTCGGACGCATTCTTTCCCTTCCCAGACAACGTCTACCGTCTCGCTCAATCGGGAGTCAAATTCGTCAGTGCTCCACTCGGCAGTGTCATGGACTCCGCGGTGATTGAGGCTGCGGATGAATCTGGCATCGTCTACTCGGATACCGGACTTCGTCTGTTCCACCACTGAGGCAAAAGTCTTCTGACATAGAGAGCATTTATATAAAACAAATTTTCTTTTATGCCAAAGGAGTACATGATAACCATTTGTTTTCGGCTGCTTGTCAAAATTCCTTGTCTGCATCTCCTAACACATTTTTAAGATTGGCATCACATCTCTCTCGCCCTCCAGTCGATAGCCACAAACCCATGAGAGATCAAGTAGACCTTTATTAGACTATTGTCAAAATTGCTTCATTTCATTCTATCGTGCTTGGAGCTCTTCCTATTTCTTAGATGGCCAAAAGTTCAAAGCCTAATCTGACCAGATGCCATGCGACATGCTGTACCATATGAAAACTCCCAAGAAGGGTCTCCGTTGGCGATGCTTGGCACATATCTCTCCAAAATCTTCAGGTCTTGTCGCACTCGTGACTCTTCCTCTGACACCATAGCAATTTGTCGTCCGTCGCCCGAGCTTCGCGACATTTTTCAAGAGAGAAAAGAGGTAGACCGTCTGTCCCTCTCAACGAAAAGAACAATGGTCGGGTTCCCACGCTGATTTTCTTATCGTCCGGCATATCCTCGACCGATACCGGAAGGAGGAGCAAAGTTGCCCGGGGGTGCAGCACGACTGACCGGACCCCCGAGTCCTCCCAAGGCACCGATCCCAGGGACCTGGACACCACTCCCCAGCGGTTGTTGCCCACCGACTCCTCGACCGACCGCACGACCGACTCCCGGTCCCGGCGCAGCTTTCCCCAACCGGTCCCTCGGATCGGCAGGCGGTGGACCCTCGACTGAGATGGAGATGATCCATTCGCCCCTCAGTATCACCAGACCCAATGTCCGCTTCTCCTCTGCCACGGTCTCTGGATGCTTACTGTGCAGAGCACGTTTCGGACGTCTGAATTCTTCCGCTTCCGATAGCACCAGGTTCATGTGCACGTCAAACGCCAGTAACTGACCGGTGATTTGTCGCGTATCATTCAACGTCACGCGAAGTCGATGATTCAGATGGTTACTACGGATCCCTGTCAGCTATTTCCCGTCTTTTTCTCCCAGCAGTTGGGGGACAGAGCCAACGTACATCATCTTGGAAGATTTGCCAGAGGTAGCCATGTTGAGTTATGAGCCTTGGGGAGTCTTGCCACTACGCAGTTGTCTGATTTATGCTCCTTGTTTTTCTCCGCTTTTAAATGTAGAATCTTAGCAATGCACGACTTGCAAACTCGTTCTTACAAAGGACAGGTAACTTGGGGATGGTGCGTAAATTGCTTCTGCCATGAGATCGCACAGGTCGTATTAGGTCGTGTTGCGACTTTTGATAAGATGATGCCCCAATTCCGCAGCATTTCATTACGTCCATTTATTTGTATTAGCCTACATTACTTTTTGTCACACAATCATTCTGTCCGTCAAGATCTCTTCCAGACTCACTTTACCTTGCCTTGCCTCTTCCTGCCTTTCCCCCCGTCGTTTTCGTTTTTGCCTTCTTGGCCGCCTTCTCGGCAGACTTTTTATCTTCCAGTTTCCTCTTCTGTTTATCGACTTCACCGCCGGCCTTTGGCTGTGCTTTGAAGAAGCCATCGAGTCTACCCTGTTGCTTCTGTTTCGTCGCCTTGTGCAGTCTTGCCGCGCCACTTCTGACTCGCTCCTCTGAGAAACCCTTGTCGGTGCACAGGAAGGCAATCAGTCCTTCGATATCGGGTTCTGTCCACTCAAGGATAAGGTCTTTGATCAAGACTCTCTTACGTGGTATCTCGGGAGATTGCGAAGCTGAAAGATCTTTCACGATGACTGCAGTCTCGTAGGGATTTAATTCACTCTCTGTTGTGGACTCTTCCTTTGGCGAGGTCTCTGATTGAGCTTCCTCGGCATCTGCAACGGCTGGCTGGGATGACGCGAGTCCTGTCTCTGGCGCAGATGAACTTGCCGGCTCAGCTTCTACCGATGAATCGGCAGTTCCGTCGGTGGTCTTTGCAACTTCTACAGCATCTGGACTTGATTGTTTGTCCTGTTTCCCCGTCTCTGCAAGGTTTCCACTATCTTCTGCCTCTGCGTCTTCTGCTTCGACCTTGACCTCATCTTGCTCGCGCTCCGCCTCGGCTGCTGCTTGTGCTGCAGCTTCCTTGTTCTTCTTCATTCTTTCCCTCAATTCGGTCTCGAGCGGACTGAGTCCGACACGGAGCCAAGGATTGACGTCTGGATTACGGAAGAGTTCACGGGCATCCTTGTAGGGCCAGTTTTCCGGCACCTCGTACTTGCTACCCTTCAGGTTTTCGAGGATTGTCTCTATGTCCTTGTGCTCAAGAATAAGATCATGTGCCTTTTTTGGTCCAATACCTCGAATTGGATCACAGTAGTCACACCCAAGCAATATACACATGTCGATAAATTGATGCATATCCATTCCCAAACCGTCCAATGCTCTACTCAATTGAATCTCGCTGATTGGCTCCTTCCGTGCTTCCGAAAAGGTCAAGTGACGTAACAAGACAGGTGCATTGAAGCACAGAGTGTCCATGTCCTCAGAAGCAGCCGCATAGACCTTGCCCTCTTTGGCCAGCTGTGCACAGCATGCTTCTGCCTCACAAGGTGCCTCGACATATGGGATCCCCATCAACTTTAATAGTAGTTTCGCTTCTTCATTGTGCTGTTTTGTCACCCTCACAGTCCGCCTGCTGAATTTATCGACATCTTCCGTCGTTCCAGTCTCCTTGGCTTCTGCTGCATCGGCACTGGCCTGTGCATTCCTCGCAATACGCTTTGCCAATTCACCTGACTTTAGCTTCGGAGGAGCGCCATCGAAGACGTACAAAGGCTTGATTCCGTTGTCCACGATCCGTAATGTGCGATAGAACATGCCCATGAGATGACTCGTCGTTTCTCCAGTCTCATTCTGCAACTGTTGTCCATCCTGCTGTCTCACGGCAATGAGGAACTGATATAGACTCATGGATGCATCGATAGCCACTTTCCTGCCGAAGAAGGACTTGATTTCCAGCGCTTTTATGGCCGCCGGTGCATTGTCTGCGATGACGGCATTCAGACCTTTGATGCCCATTTCAACGGGATGGTCTTGATGGACTAATCTCCTGATCAGATGACAAGCAGCAAAGTCGGTCTGGAACCCTGTTAGTAGGACACTTGAATGGAGAGGTGATGTCCTGAAGCGACCATTCTCCAGGAAAGTGATTCGCGACTGGCCTCCGAGTTTGGTCTGCAACCGTTCTCACTCGCGTTCAACACGAATTTGTGGGCTCGTGGCTCCAACTTTGTGGAGTAGGCATCAGACGCTCAGAAACTCAGGTTTGGAGATTTGCGTAGGTGGTGGAGGAGGCCTCAGGAATTACAAGTCTTCAAATACTCATACTACAGGCCGACTGCTAGTTATCGTACATAAAATTGTCGGTGACACGGTCGTCTTCTAACGGCCTCAATCATCCTTCCGAGGAGCATCTTTGTCCCAATATACCCCTCTATCATCCTCTGGAACTGGCACTCGCATACCATCTTCATCTAGTACAGTGACATACCTGACACCGTCGACACTGATTTCCACCTGCCGACCGCGACCGAATTCCTGGGGTGTCACTTTGGAGAATTCTGGGTCGTCCTGAGCCTCCCGCTCTTCGCGACCTCGCTTGAAAGCATACCAGAGTCCAAGCATGACCACGACAACTGCCATGACTGTCAAGACCGAACCACCCACAAAAGCAGGGAATCTAGTCTTGAGGACATTCAGCACCGACTTTATCAAGCCAAGCAGCGCGCCAGGCTTACTCAACTCCTCTATCGAAGGGATGGCCGAAAAGGGAAGCAGCTTGAGTACGAGAGTCTTGATGAAAGATGGAACACTCTCATTCGCAGTCTTCAAGTCTGTGGAGTGTTTCTCGAAAAATTGAAGAAGGTCCTGGCCAGCGAGTGGTACCCCGTTCTGGACATCCTTCAGTATCTGAACAAATTCTTTCATGAGCTCGTGTGTCTTGTCGCTAATGGTGGACACTCGCAAGGTATCATTCATCCGTTGCTGAATCGTGCGCGAGGCGCCCGACTCTGGAGAATGAGAACCACCAGATAGATTCATGTCAAAAGCGCCTAACAGTCTCTGTAATTGCGTTCGTTGTGTTTCCTCATCTGCCAAGGGGTTGTCAGTGGACGAGTCCTCCTCGTCTGATTCTGCGGTATTCGACTTTCCCACTATCGAAGAACCCGTGGCAGTGTGCGAAGTCGATGCACGTTTCGTCCTCTTGAAGCCTGGCCATTGTTCCGACAGATTGGCAATTCGCTTTCTCAAGGAGATGGGCGCTTCTACGGCGCTGGACTCTGAGAGGCTTTTCTCCAAGAAGACCTCATCGGATTCGTCTATAACGTCCAATGCAACAACGGCAGATTTGCCTTTCCTATCCGCTTTGACATTGGGTCCCTGATTCGAGCTTTCGATATGCTCAGTCACATCTGGTTCGTGCACAAGACCATCGGAGGCTCTGCTAGACAATTCCTCCTTCTGCTGCTTGTGCGATTTGTACTTTTTGTACGCCAAGTATTCCAACATGATGTGAGTCTCGACATGAGTTTTGGCGACGGAGGAGAAGAAGTAGCTCACATCGTCATTGTGGTTGTGCTCCGCCACGGCGCAGACCTTCAAACTCGCCACTTTCACCCTTCAAAACCTCCTCCCAAACTCCTCCGCAGTTCTCGACTCGATTCAGTCTACAATTGCACGAAATCAGCAATGTATCTAATGATTGATTGTATGCCAAATTCGCTATTATTTCGTGATGCTACCGTGTTCATACAGCTCTCTTCTCTCGTGTCTATGTGCTTTCTAGATAGATCAACCAGCATGCTTCGACCACTTGCGGATTCGGGGCCCGAATTTATAAAAGACAAATGGTAGTGGTATCATGACACATGCCAGGCCTCCAAGAATGGAAGATGCCACACCTATGCCCTCATTCATGTACATAGCAGATGCAAAGACTGGAAATCGTCAGTATATATCCGACATGAGATTGACAAGGTATTCATACTTGGGAATCCAGCTCCAAAGGCGGAACGGAAGAGGTCATTTCCGGCTAGCACCGAGGCTGCTCTGCTGGGGTATGCGTCTGGCAGATAATTCAGGATCGATTGGAAGAGCAAGAATGTACCAGCACCAAAGAACTATAGAGTCAGTCTTGATCGCTCGATAGGTCTGTGTCATTACCGAAGTTCCAATGATGGGGACTATCCAATGAATCGAAGCCCGTGATGTCCTGTCACATTAGCTATTTATTGATTCACTCATCTGCGAAGCCTTACCATCCGAACCAGAACAAGCAGATGGGGATAAAGAACGCTCCAAGCATTGCCGGTGGTAATCTCTGTTCCGGAGCGATCATTCCGTCTTCTGCCTTGTCGAATTCCTTCTCCAGATACTTCTTCAGATAAATCTCGAATCCAATGAGAGCCAATACTGATCCGACAAACACTCCAAAGAAGGAAAGACCGAGTTCGCCTTCGTTGAATCCATATATTCCAACAAAGACGATTGCATAGGCCTCAAAGAAGATATACAGGATACCATATATCAGCGCAATGTAGAGGTTCAGCAAGAAAACGATCGGTTCCGTAAAGCAGAGGACAAAAGGGAAGAGGAGACTGATCTTGACAATTTGGCCAGGAGTCATCTCCTTTTGCATGATTTCGGACTCACTTTGGAGGTTTTGGTTGCCTGTGATCTTCCTGAGTCGCTTGGCTTTGTAATACAGAATGCAGGGTGTGGAAGTCTCTGGCAGGGTGACGATCAGGATGGCGAGTCCAAGACCTGAGAGCCATAGAAGTTCCCAGATGGTCCACCTCCATCCATCAACGTAACCGAGACGATCTCGCCAATCTACGATGAATCCTCCCATGAGCGGACCCAAGATTGGACCACAGACTGCTGCGAGACCCCAGATGGCGATTCCATGAGCTCGGTACTTTGGCGTATACATGTCTCCAATCGAAGCACCACCCGTAGCCAATGCCGGGGAGCCAAAGAAACCTGCCAAGAATCGAAGGGGGATGAGTGCTCCCATGCCGTTGATCCGAGCAGTTGGCGCCTGCAAAGCAACAAAGACGATGAGCGTGCCAATGTAGACAGGGTTTCGTCCTATCGCAGGTATCTCTGATAGTGGAGACCACAACATGGGTCCTAGACCGTATCCAGCAACAAATGCAGAAAGACCAAGGACGGCCACGACCTCAGACACACCGAAGGATTCAGTCACGGAGGTCACTCCTGGAGAGTAAATCGCCGAACCAACATAGATTGAGATTGTCAAGACACAGAGCATGCCTGTGGTGAATGCCTTCTTCCCAAAACTCCAATTCATAGGGTTCTCGGGATCATTTGGTTCGAATTTGACGAGATTGATGTCGTTTCCCCTCTCTGTATCGTGGTGTGCCTTCTTCTTCTTCTTCTTCCTGTCGTTGTTGCTGTCATTTTCATCTGCATCGTTCGAATTGGACTGGTCGTCTTCGGCAAGGGTGTCCTGTGAAGATGCTCGACGAGCCTCTGCTGCTGCATCGCGAGGATTCTCTTGGCGCCAGTTTTCTTCACTTCGGCGATTTGCTTCCTCGACTTCGCGCTTTCTCTGCTCCTGTCTCTTCTCGCCATATTTTTCGATAAAGTGTTCAGGATTTCTCTCTTCTGGATACTGTAGCACTCTGTTCTTTGTGATAGCTCTGATGAGTAGACCTAGAGTAGTATCCCGGAACAGAGAACCACCATGTCCTCGCTGATTGGTCTCCTCTTTGGCATTCGGATCATCCTCCCTTGCTTTCTTGGCCATTTCGAGGATTGACTTGCCCGCTGGCAAAACGACTGGTGATACTCAAGACTAGAATGAAAGACTGGATTATGGTGTGAAAACATTGCTGAAGTAATATATACAATAGAGCAGACGGGAGCATCAGATTTTCAGCCAGGCAATGATGTAATATGTGTCACCATACGGCACACCCGAAAACACACTTTTTTGGCGGCTTCCAATCGAATTTCGTAAATCTGCGGCAATGGCGTACGAGATCAGCAGGTTGACAAATCAGATTCGCGTATCTGTTCGCATCTTCCGCCAGCATAGTCGGAAGTCGGCACTGCTGCCAAAAAAGCTTCGTCAAGATCGCCTGAAGGACAGTATTTCATTGCGAAGATGTAATTTACGTGGCTGGCGCGATTGTGAAAATGGGAGAGATCAAAACGTCCATCACAGACCAGATAGTGACTTGGCACAGCGACAAGGAGAAAGCAGCCTGCACACCGGTCCATGCCGAATCTAGTACAATCTCCTTGTCGAGTCCTCTATTCTTCACAAGCTGAATTACTGGAGATTCCATGGGCTTCACGTTCACAGCTTCGATTTCTAGAGCGCGTCGAAATGGAAAGCTGAGAACGAGTGCTGACGGGAAATACAAGAGGTGATGCAGAGAGCGTCTTGCTGGCTCATATCCGTTCGCAAGCACAATTGCTCTTGTTCCTGAATTGATTGGCACCAAGGTTTCGACCACCAAATGCATACTTTCATAAATGAGCTGCTGTATCAGCGCCGGTGTGAGACCAGTAGTGAACCATTCCCGGTAGCTCATCCTATACCACAAATACCTCGCCTCTTCCTTCGTTGTACGTGCTACGGTTGATAACCTCAGTCTTGTCTCCAGCAGTGTCAAAGGGTTTAGCGCAATTATCACAGCTGCTGAAGTCATGATGCGCATGAGTGCAGCATTCAGGACTTTCCAGACTCCTTTTTGATTCGATGATATTATCTTACTGAGTATAGTGCGGCTCATGAAAGAGACTCCAACCAGGCCTAAAGCCGTTCCGATGCGTGGAACAAGGCCCTTGGCGAAACCCCTCCAGCCTTCCTCTGACCATATTTTTCTACACGCCACGATGAATGAGTCACTGCTTACAAGATAATTGTCTGTTGCGATCAAGTCGTTGCTCACTTTATCGAGGTCCGCCGTTTCGTGCTTCGTGGTATCTGAATCAAGAAGGGCCAGGTACGATGCAGGCGTTTCGAGGGAGAGGACAGCTGTGGTCAAACCGATGATGTTCATAACCGCTAGTCTGATTAGCATTCCCAGACCACCAAGCCTGTCGGTCGCCATGTGAACTTCGACTAGGAACTATGCACTTGACATGTATGAAGAAGTTCAGTCATCTGCTATGAATAAGTCTCCCAACACGACCGAGTTACTGAGCCCCGCAGCAGCGAACTGATCTTCCCGGAAATAGACCGGAGAATCTGCGCCACATCATTTTATCTTGCGTTTCGTGCTCTTCATCAGAATCATCAGCAGCACTCCTGCCCTTCTTATTGTTGGCGACTGCGATAGTCGTGCCCTCCTATAAGTGTCGGTTGCCGGGACAAGCATCCATCATCCTCACGTCGCTTGATCCTGGTTAGATCATGTCAAACACAATCTTCAGTTGCTCGGTTTGGTGCGAAGTGCATGGACCTGTCAATATCTTTTGTACGCAAACTAGCGATGCCGCTGCCATAGCTTCTCAAGCAGCATCCAGCGCTGCACCTGCAGCAGCGACGAAAGCCAGCACCTCTAGTGAAATGCGGGCTAGCGACACAGCTGTTCCGATCTCGCCGTCTGCGAAGGGAACCTGTGCTAGCTGTTCTTTATATCTTCCTCCACACCTGAGCACTCCGGGCGTTGCGCCGTGCCTCAAGACCAGCGCTGGCAAGACGACATATATCAGTGTTCGTCATCCTTCATCACAAGATCGATACAAGGCCATCAGAAGTGCTTGCATTCGGGCACTATCATGTGAACTAGTGCCGGGCAGGACAGGTCCAGTCTTCTTTGGTGACCCCAGCATTGGCTATACTATAGCACATATATTTCGCTTGACTGATCCGTCCTCAAGCAATGTGAACACACATGATAGCCGCCGGCAGTATGCTCTGATGTGTACAAGTGCTGATGAACAGGAGTTGTTGCAGAGCTGGACCTTTGTGACAGAACGATTTCGGGTATTGGTTCAAAAGATCACAGAGGGTGGCAAGTTAGTGTCGGAGGGAAACTCAGCTCAAGTAAATCAACGATATACCCCTGAAAGCCTGAATTCAGATAGATCCTTCCTACGGCCGAAGGGTAGAGCAGCTGAAAAAGGCCTGGCGGAATTGACCGGCATGGATGATATCTTTGTGCAACTACATGCAGCCTTTTCATGGATGCTGAGCATTTGGCGCATGCACTTTGAAGGTGCCCACAAGTCCGATAGCTCTGAAATAAGTTCAGGAGAAACCAGCCCGGAACACACCGATAGCAGTGAGAACCTGAAGGACATCGGTGCATGAGAGATCAGTGATCCACGATCTCATCGATAGCTCAGATGGTTGGGCACTCTTATAGAGCTGCAGCTTGATTCTACGACTACTGCTATCAGACGAGAACGGGGTTTCCTTGCGGACAATAAGAATTCTCCCAAATACAGGACCATTTAACACATTGAGACCTTCTTCATTTGGCAAGCTGGAATGCAGCACAGATTCCCGAAACAAGGAATCGTTGCTCGAGACAGATATGGCAAGATTAAGAGGAAACGCCCCAGAGAACAGGTCGTCTGGCGAGACCGATATCTTAACTTGAAAGTGATGAAGAAGTCCCGACCCATCCTCGATGTTTCTACTAGGATATGCGCAAATCTCCCTGGAGTTGGACGTGCATCACTATTCATCCATTTCCCAGTCTCGTGCGAACGATGATTCGTCCACGGGAAGTAGACATGACATTCATTTCGTCTCGACTCATTCCTCGGAGACTCGGCATGATTTTAGAGTACAAACCAGAAATTATGTGGGTTATTTTCCATCGGGACTCAGAAGTCGAGTTCAAGGTATGCAAGAGATCGACAGAATGGTCCGAATGTTGTTAGAGTGAAAGCGTCTCTGTATCGATCCACTAAAATAACTACGACTACTAATACATTTCTTGAAAAGCTTCTAATATATCTCCCAGATAGAAAAGGAAACGAATGGTGTCAGTCCCCCATCTCTATCGGAAAACTTATTCTATTACTTCTTCTTCTTCTTCATCCTCCATTGGTCTGGAAAAACTGCTCCGTCTATCATTCTATCAATACTTGTCTGTCTGCCGTCTCTCCCTTCTTAAGCAGTTTTTCATTTGGAGGTTGGAAAAAGAATTGTTTCTCGTGGAAGCTCTATCGTTGTATTCTGTCGTTGTGTCATTTATATTGTCGTGAAGAAAACGCGCTGACTCGCTATAATGATGCATGCATTGAAAAGATTGAAAATTGAAAATGGTCGCAAGAGAGAAAGGTGCGGGCTGGGAGTGTCGAGGTATTTATATGTTGTATTGAAAAAGACCCTGCACACAGTCCGAGCAATTTACCACCAACTGCTCTGGCTTTGGCTGCCACTGTTGTAGCTAGAACCACCGCCGTAAGATTGCTGGGGAGGTGCATACGATGATCCACCGTAACCTCCGCTGCTTCCTCCGTAGCCACCACCGCCAGATGGAGCGCCGTAGCCTGGGTTTCGTCGGACATCGCGAGATCCTCCACGATTGTTGCCACCTCGACCGCGACCTCGACCACCGAAAGATCCGGCTTCCCGAGCGATAGCTTCAAGGAAGGATGGGACTTCCTGGTTGGCCTCCTTGAGGAGATCGAGCATGTCGCGAACGATTCCGCGGTTTCCACGGTTGAAGAAGGCCACAGTGTTTCCTGTATTGCCTGCTCGTCCAGTTCGACCAATTCGGTGGACATAGTCGTCAATATCGGTTGGCAAATCGTAGTTGACAACCATAGTGACATTTGGAATATCGAGACCTCGAGCAGCTACAGCAGTAGCGACCATGATGGGTGTTCGTGCAGTTCTGAACATCTCAAGAGCTCTCTCTCGCTCTCTCTGAGTTCTGTCACCATGGATGGAAGTGGCAGGGAAGTTGGAAGCAAGTAAGAAGTCCGATAGAGCATCAGCCATTCTCTTCGTCTCAACAAAGATCAAAGTAAGACCATTTGGAGGCAAAGTGTGAAGAATGTCCAAAAGTACTGATCTCTTGTCTGGGTCCTCGACATACTCGACCTTTTGGGTGATGTTCTCGGATGTGGATCCGACTCGTCCGACAGAGAGGAAGACATAGTCCTTCAAGAAGTCACGAGCGAGCATCTGGATCTCCCTTGGGAAAGTGGCAGAAAACATCAATGTTTGTCTCTCATTGACGCCAGGCATATCCTCGCCCTCGACGATTCGTCTGATCTGAGGTTCGAAACCCATGTCCAACATTCTGTCGGCTTCGTCGAGCACCAAGAACTTGATGGCTGCAAGAGAAACACGTCCTCGCTCAAGCAAGTCGACTAGTCGACCAGGTGTTGCGGTAAGCAGATCACAACCACGCTCAATGTTGCGAAGCTGCGACCCGATGTCGGCTCCCCCGTACACGACTTGTGGCTTGACCCATGAACGGTATGCAAACTTTCGAGTCTCGTCGTGAATCTGCATAGCCAGCTCTCGCGTAGGAGCAAGGATGAGCGCAGTTGGGTAAGCTTTTCGAGATCGACCGTATCGCATGGCCTCAGATTGAGCACCACTGAGAGGTGGTGGGGAGGGCCCAACGCTAAAAGCTTGCGAAAGAATAGGGAAGAGGAAACCTCCAGTCTTTCCAGAACCAGTCTGTGCACAAGCCATCAGGTCCCGGCCAGCAGCAACGATTGGAATCGAGTACTTCTGGACAGGGGTAGGAACAGTGTAACCAGATAGACCGATGTTTGTAACGAGATGAGCATCGAGCGGAGGCGAGGTGAACTTCAGAATTGGTTCTGGTACATTTTCACCAGATGCCTCGACTGGGATGTCGTCATACTTCTCGAAATTGATACCAGATGATTGTTGGTGACCGGAATCATTATTGGTTGGGTAGAGTTCCTTCTCGAGTCTCTGGTTTGGTTGACCGATGATGTGTTTTCCATCTTTCCATGAACCTTCACCAGCCATGGAGTATCCACCGCCGCCAGATCGTGGTGCATCTCCGAAGTCTCGTCGTGGTTGACGAGCTGGGAAGGAGGATTCCTGAGATCTTGGAGTGTCCCAGCTTCCGCCGCCCACTCTAGGGGCAAAGGCTGGTGCATTTGGATTACCCCATCCACCTTGTCGGCCTCCACCGCTATGTAACATTAGACTTTATTCGCAACAATCTTTGCGATCGCGTGGCAAAGCACACAATCTTGGCAATTTACATTGGAGCCTCTCCTCGTCGAACGTGAGGTGGCACGTAGCTGCCGGCTGGCTTGGCAGCTCCATTCATTGACATGCCAGCCAATTGATCGCTGACGCCGTTTACATTGTTATTTTGACTCATACTCTGGTCGTTGTTGATTGTATGAAGAGAGAAAAGGAGAAGGTAGGAGAAGAAAGGGCGCGTTTATGTCGACTGCGTGGCCCAGGAGAATTCTTGGAGGAAAGTTTTTTGAGCGGGTAGATATCGACTGATGATTGAAAGGTGCATCCATGAGTCATGCGAGGACACGTGTCACTTTAACGGATATAAATGAGTTTTGTATGTATACTCTGTACGCCACTTGGCTTTCCCGGCTGAACTGCGGAATAGAAGATTATCGCCGATCGGGAGTAGAGTTAAATGCCCTACATCTGAGCTGGTCTGAATGCTCGAACAAGCATTGACAAGCCGTTGAAGAATTCGTTGCCGAGTGGAGCATGACGGAGACCTCAGTAATGTGAATCAAATAGTTCTTCATCATGCTGATACCATATACATTTTGAGGAACGAGAAACCGTCGTCTCATGGTCGGAGGGAGCATTCTCTCGGCAGACCTGCTACAGGATCAAGTCGACCTCATTAATATATTGCTTGCAATGTATTCTGGTGAGGGTGAATTGCTTATGAGACAGCAAGATTCCGAAGCACATCAAAAGCTCGAGGAACTCTTGGAACATGGAGAAAGGATCGATCATCTACAACGCACCTCAATCCACTTGACGATCAACGTACCAATCACCTATCTTGAGGAGAACTATGTCATTCCATTGGTAGTAGAGGTAGCACTGACACATGGTCCTAA
Source organism: Taphrina sp. SM11 (assembly GCA_004000165.1). Lineage (NCBI taxonomy): Eukaryota > Fungi > Ascomycota > Taphrinomycetes > Taphrinales > Taphrinaceae > Taphrina > Taphrina sp. SM11. The sequence goes on along the minus strand of RHDT01000077.1, from coordinate 217,651 downwards.
TGTCAAGGACTTCAGTCTTCCACCAGAGCCAGGTTTGAGCATAGATCGTCCTCCCTGGCTCACGAGAAGAGCTTGTGATCTCTTGCTCGCGGCACTATCAGACTTGAATGATGGCATCACCGAAGCTATCGAACTGCTGAAATCCGAAGTGCCTCGAATCCTGGCAATGCAAGGGATGGAGCGAGTAGATGGTCCCAACGATTTGTCTGACAAACCAATCGTACGAGTCTGGTTCTATTTCCCATCACTGTGAGTCTCCAGAAAGATGATAAAGTTCGAATGAGTCTGACATCTTCAGGTCCACGCGTGAGAAGAGGAATGATCTTGTCAACCTGGCACCAGCATATCAACTCACTGGGTTCGTTCTGGCCGGGAAGCCGGGTGTCTTGTGTCTCGAGGGCAGTTCGGAGGATATACAAGCATATATCGCCGACATCAAGCGTAACTCGTGGGGCGACATTCCATCTTTTCAAAAGAAGATCTCGGAGCGGTTCAGGGAGGACGTTGGCATAATAAACAGAAAGTTCGAGACGATGAGAGAAATCACTGATGATATAACAAGGCACGGATCACGCGGAAATCGTGGTGATCTGGCCCAAGTTGAACAGTTCTTGGTCAATGTGGGCCTCGGGGATGCCTTCGGCAAAGTGTTTATGCAACGAGAGGGCTGACTTTTAAGCATCCCTACAAACTATACAATCTCCTCGGTTCATGTTGCTTTTGTTGTGCAACTCACAAGCTCGCTCCCGGAGGTCCCAAATCTAGACATGCCTGATATGAAATCTCTTATGAACACTTCCGTGAGATTTGCGAAACGCCAATGAAAGTACTCATATGGTCCATTGCTACCATCCTTCGTCTTCGAGGCATGTGATTATCGACTAGTCGTGACTTCATTCCCAAGTGTAGCATAAAGTTGCATGAGGTAGACTTGATGCCGGTTCGACCTTAATCTGCCTTCTTTGTAATCTTGTCAATCAGAGCAGTCGCCTCATCGACTTCATTCTGTTCAATCTCCTCCCTCGTAGCCTTCATCAACTCATACAACTGCCCGAGCTGTTCCTCATTCATCTTGTCAATCTTGACCTTGTCAATCTTGACCCCGCGCCATCCTGACCCCTGCAGATCCTGGACATATTTCTGCCACTCGCTCAGGAATCCGACGATATGGATCGGGTTCTCGGTCTCCTTGTGGAGGCGAAACTCACTCTTGACGTACGGATCACCAATCGTCCGAAGTTCTAGGGGGAGACTGCGATGTGTCCGTAATATCTTTCGATAGAGCACGAGTGGTTGAAGCAGGGGAACTTTCGGTGGTCGTGGAGCTCGTGGAGCAGAGGGGAAGTCTGCCATGACTCCAGCGTTCGATGTCGCCCTCAGGATTCTCGTACGTCGGAACATCGTGACCACTGATCGTGAGCTCTGCTGCTACTGCTGCCGCTGCCGCTGCAAAGAGATTCTTATGACAGGATATCAAAGATTGCACGCTCTCGCCTGCTACTGTGTATCTGCTCACGATATGTCAATTCTGTATCTACAACTACGTAAGAGAAGTACCCTCCCGTCAATTTAGCCGAGGAGCCGAGTCAGTGACGACGATGAAATGTAAAATTGTCAAGTTTGTAGCACAGTGAAGAGCTCGTGAATTTGCACTCGATATAGGCGAGCCAAGTTGAAGAGTACGCTCAGTCGCAATGCTAAAATACCAATGAAATCACAATCTCCATTTTTGCCCATTGTCCTCGCTATTTCCCCTCACGCTTGATTCCAGCCTCCTCCAAGACCTCCTGCATCTCTCCATTCTCAATCATCTCTCGGACGACATCGAGTCCGCCGAGAAATTCGCCTCCGACATAGAGTTGTGGGAAAGTAGGCCAGTCACTGAACGCCTTCAATCCACTCCGGACGCTCTGATCGGCAAGGATATTGAAAAAGCCATATTTCACTCCTTCCTCTCGCAAGAGACCGACCAACGTCCTTGAGAACCCGCATTGCGGCGCAGAAGGGGAACCTTTCATGAAGAGCATGACGGGAGCTGCATTGACCAGTTTTTTGAGACGCGCATCGAGGTCTTCCTCCTCACTGACTTGTTCCGCCTCGGCCTTTGCACCTTCCCCTGAATTTGTCGTTGTAGGGTTAGACACAGCCTGCGATTGTTGTAATGGGGGAATCGCTGTTCCTGATTGCGAATATTTCTGCAAGCAAGTCTGTAATTCACCTGGGTTTGCGCCACTGATACGACTGAGCACCTCAGTCCCGCGCATGATGACGAAGAAGGGTACGGCATTGACGTCAAAGCTCTCACTGATGTCCTCTAATTCTTCCGCATCTACCTGAAGGAATTTTGTGGAGGGATATCGAGAGGAAAGCTCGCTGAAGACTGTGTTCATCTGTACCGAGGGTGCGGCAAAGGACGCCCAAAAGTTGATGGCAATTGTCGCATCCTTATTCTGTGCAAGAGTCTCCTCGAAATGTCCATCTGACGTTATCTCAATGACGGCCATGTCTGACTTCTTCCGCTTGCGGTCCTCTCACACCAGAAGAGCTTTGTAGGATGTCATGGCCACTCTGTGCACACGAATTGCGTCTGATTCGCCAAAGACGAAATTTCAGCGTCGAATGATCTGACAACGGCTGAGAATGAAGCAGATATAGACATGGCGTCACACGTGTTTGTTCCACTCCGGCGCTTCTTTCGACCTTGAGCAGATTATCTGAGTGTCGTATGAGTGCCGGCAGTAAAGGCTGGAAGACTTGTGTCCCAGCTGTATACCTGCGAGTCAAACCATACCGGAGCCTCTTGCTTGGTGTCCACCTTGATCTACCTTACCTGCATCTTTTTCACCACAAGAATTTGCTGCGGAATTGTGGTAAAAGTCATTCTCGGGTGAAAGGACCAGGCTAGATCACGAGACTCCATGAAGCCATAAAGGAATGGTAGAAGGCAAGGAGGATGAATCGTTGTCTAATAACAGGACAATCCACACGGGCTATGGATTTATCGTCTTGGAGCGTTCATGCGGCAACGTGCATCTCTCACGCCTCGAGTTTTCCTACGTAACACATGAATTATGATTTCGATGCGGAAGCACTGACCAATCTAGCCACTCAAGTTGGTGGCTCCAAAAGCAACAAAGAAATCACAATCGGTATACATACTGTCATACGGTGGTGGCTTGGTCGGTGGTGACTCTGTTGTTTTGGGTGTCGTAGCTGAACCAACCACCGTGCTAGCTCTCATGACACAAGGGAGCACAAAGATCTTCAAGAGACGACCGGGATTAGGTTCGACTCGGCAGAAGCTCGATGTAGACGTACAGCAAAATGCGACGTGTATTCTCATGCCAGATCCCGTACAACCATTCGCGGATTCATCGTATGTGCAGCAGCAGTCCTTCACATTGGACCAAGGTGGGAGTCTTCTCGTGCTTGATTGGGTCGTCTCCGGCCGTCCTGCGAACGGTGAGCGCTGGGATTTTCGTGACTATCAATCCTCCAACACTATATCCTGCAAGATACCAGATTCCGATACAAACCGGGTCATGTTACACGACTGTCAAATCATGGACACACCCCACATCAAAGATCAGATGGCAAAGTACAACTGTCTGGCAACACTGCTCATGGTAGGCCCTCGCACGGAACCTGCCTCAGATCTCTTGCTATCTAAATTCAAGACTGAAGAGCGAATTCATGGCCACAGTGGCTCCTCCTCCAAGAGAGCCAAGACGATACCAGGCTCACTCATCTGGACAGCCACAAGGCATCGTGGCATAACAATCTTGAAAGTCGCTGCCGCAAGTTCTGAGGAAGTGAAGGAGTTCTTGAACCGCTTTGCTGATGAATTCTCATGGCGCGAAGAATTTGGTCGAGATCCGTTCAGGGCACTGGAGTAGTGCCCTAGCTACGATGGGGGCAGTCATCTCTCGCATCTGAGCTTAGGCCAGATCTAAAGAGCTTGCGAGTTCTTGTCAATTGCCAGTAAGGCTTGAGCGATGAAGAGTAGTGTGAGCGTCACATCTTCTCCAGAGTATGCCACCGAGTGAGTCATGCATCTGTTCGCATCCCGTCCAGTAGATGTGCGGGTCGAAGGACACTCTGGCGAGGTCTGGTGTTAGCCTTTGAAAGAAACCTTGATCTTGCAATCTATGCAAAGCTCTGGTCGACGATTGTCATGAACGGATGAGCCTGCAGCATGCGACAATCTCTGGAACTCGTCGATTCAAGATGACTTTTGTCTTTTTGCCGATATGTATGGCAGCTTCAGGTCTCGCCACGAAAGAGATACAGGTCCCTGATGGCGGGAGGAAAGACCAGAGGACTCAATCGATTTGTGCGTGGTGGGCACAAGAGCTCATTCGTCTCGTTATCAATGACAGTTTCTGTCCAGTGAGCTGGTGATTGGGGTGAATCGTCGTGCAGACTCGATGCTTCTTTCAAGGTTGTCAGGTCCGTGCCATTCTGCCCGATTGTGTCGGAGTCACGTCTAGTGAAGGAAGGACGGGACGGGTGCCGGTCCATTGTCATGCCGTCGGAAGAGACTGAGGTTGCTGATGAGCTGGGTGAATCTGGAGCCGAATGGGAACTGCAGCTGCAAGAAGTGGTGGGACTGGCGGTAGAAGTGTTGTTGATCTTATATCTCGTTATACTGGATCCAGAGCCGTCTTCCATCCCTCGACAGACAATGGAATCAATGTTGCCAAAGACGAATGCCAGCATTTGGGAAAAGTTCTCCTCCGGCATCTCCACACTGGATGGATGACTGCTCAGGATCGCTTTGCCCCTCTGTCTCTGCATGTCGACTCCCCCGAGTCGAGTAGTGCGCGTGACAACACGACCCGTGCGTGTCGCATTGCAGTTTCTGTGTAGACAGCTCTCGATGATGGTGTTTCTACAATCGCCGCTTGCATTGAAGGTGTGTAATGCCATGACTTCCCCTCGCCCTCTACAGTCATTCACACGAGATGGGAAATTTTGGGCCCAGCGAAGAACCACGCAGCGAACTTTGCTCAAGATATAGGCATTGGAGAGGAAGGCAAAAGGGTCAATGCCAAATCGTCTCTGTCGAGACCTCGTTAAAGAAGAAGCGAGCCACGGATGAGCCAATGTGAAGCCACAGCTAGGCGGGCACAGGCAAAAGTCCATCTCCGGGCCACAAGATCTAAGGGATGAGATCTGCCCTTCCTGAGGCTTCGATCTGCATGGCACCGAGACAAGATGTGGTCATCGAATGGAAGACAGAGTTGAGTTGAAAATTCTCCATCTACTCTCGATTCAACCCTGCAACATACAAACTGTTCCGTGGTGAGGTGGGCGAGCTTGTGTTGCAGTCTGCTTGCCTTGCTTGACGAGGGTGTGTCTCATGGCAGTGGCGAGCGAGCTTCAGGCAGAACCTGTCAAACAGACTCCCCCGGGAACTGCAAGTGGAGGAGAGCCCGAGGGGTGAGTTTCGCACCCGCTTGCCAGATTGGGACACGCAATGAGGGAGAAAGAGTTCCTCGACGCCATGCCCGGCCGATCCTTCTGTTGCCACGCTGCCCAGTGCAGGCATTCCGCGGATGATCGAGGGGGAGAGATTAGATTCTGCTATGACTTGTATGCAACGGGCAAGTCCCATCTACCAGCAAGCGAGACCAGCTTCACGTGCCCATCCACCCATCTGCGTGGTGCACCGCGCTTCGGCGAAGTAATTCCGAGGGATGGAAAGACCTTGGGGGTCGATTGGCAGAATCTACTGCCTGTGATTGAGCTGGTGAATGCGTGCTGCCTTCCGCACATCCTTTGCATGGAGCAAGAAAAAGTTGCGATCTAGATAGGAGAGACGAGCGGCCTTGGGCAGCCCGTCCGGATGGACCACAAAGCTCCACATCGTCAGGCAGAGAGCACGAGCGTTTGCCATGTCTCGTTTCTCATAATGCAGTCTTCTCCTCCATAGGGAAGAAAGTGGACCGCTTATTGGGATATTCTCAACGGATGAACAGAATGAGGGCAGTGACGAGGAGACCGACGACGAGAGTGATTGGGAAAATGGTCTTCCAATAGCACCAAAACTCCTCGACGACGCAGCTGAGACTGCAATAGTCCCACCTGTCATGCTCGATGAATTGGTCGTCTTCGGGGCGTGGCATATGCTGCGTGGGCAAGAGTGGCGAGTAATCTGGCATTGCGGGCTCTCGAGTGTAGCGGGAGTCTGAATCAAGAGCTTTTTTTATGAGCGAACCTTCTTGTAGGCTTGAGAAATTCTTGTCTCAGGTCCCACAGGAAGCCAGACTTTGTGTAGGCCGACCTTCAGAATATATCGCTACGTCATGTAAGCGATGCTCCCCGAAGAGGACTTTGTTCCCGCTCCCCCAAGCAATTCTGAGAACATCTCATCTTGATGCTGTGCACGTGAGACTTTACATGATGGCAAAACGTCATGTCTGGCGGAGGAATTGACATGCACTTATAGACGATGGGATGCTCGCATGGCAATCAAAACCATCCAGTCGAGACGACACGAGACATTGACGAGATGAGTATCTACGATAGCTTCTCAACCATCCTCATCACAGGTGGAGCAGGCGGACTCGGCAAGGCACTAGCAACGAATTTCATCAAGCATGGAAAGAAGGTCATCCTTGCCGGCCGAACAGAGTCGAAGCTTCTCGAGGCGCAGAAGGATCTTGGAGAATCTTGCATTGGCACAGTGACGATCGACGTCAGTGATTTGGACGAATTGCCAGAGTTTGTGAAGCGTGTGACGAAAGACTACCCCGAGGTCGACGGCCTTTTGAACAATGCAGGAGTCCAGAAGCTGCTTGACTTCAAGCAGGGAGAGATTGACACTTCGACGGTACAGCAGGAAGTGAACATCAACATCAATGCTCTCGTACTGTTGTGTGGCTTGTTCTCGCAGCACCTGCAGGGCAAAGAGCGCGGAGTCATCATGAATGTCAGCAGTGGATTGGCATATGTCCCAATTAAGAGTGTGCCTGTCTACTGTGCGACAAAGGCGTTTGTCAAATCATTCACGCTCTCTCTCCTCGCACAGCTGGAGGACACTTCAGTGAAAATCATCGAGATTGCACCACCCCTGGTGGAATCAGACCTACACCGCGAACATGACGATCCAGACAACAACAAGAAATCGAAAAACAAGATGGCCCTCTCACAGGACGAATTCATTGCAGATGTCGAGAGAGGCCTCGAAGCCGGGCAGTCAGAGGTCGGTGCCGGCATGTCTATCAAGTCGATTCATAAATGGCAGAGCACGTTTGGCAACCAATGGGCAACCCAAAACCAAATCTCCCACGCAAAGACCATCCTCCCTGCAGCCGACAATGCTCAATCCTCCGAATCTTCTCCGCCCGATGCAAAGACTGAGAACCCAACAAAGTCTGCCAGGATTGCCAAGATTTCACGCAAGACAAACGAGACGTCGATCGACATTCACCTCTCCCTCGACGGCGGTGCCTTGCCGAGGGAAGGCGACTCTGCTTCCTCCGGGTCGGCATCCCATGCCTCCCAGACGACCGGCGGCCAGGAAATTTCCGTCAACTCTGGCATCGGCTTCCTAGACCACATGTTTCACGCACTCGCAAAGCATTCCGGGTGGTCCCTGACCCTGCACTGTCGGGGCGACCTACACATCGACGACCACCACACGGCAGAAGACTGTGCCCTGGCACTCGGCGCAGCCTTCAAGGAAGCGCTCGGCCGAGTGCAAGGTATCAAACGGTTCGGCCAGGGCCTGGCACCCCTCGACGAAGCCCTCTCCCGTGCCGTCATCGACATCTCGAACCGGCCCTACGCAGGCATCGACCTCGGCCTCCGGCGCGAAAAAGTCGGCGACCTGAGTACCGAGATGATTACCCATGTGCTCGAATCTTTTGCCCAAGCTGCCCATGTCACCCTCCACGTCGACACCTTGAAGGGATTCAACGATCATCATCGTGCGGAATCCGCGTTTAAGGCATTGGCGCTCGCCATCAGAGATGCCATCAGCTATACGGGCAAAAACGACGTGCCTAGTACGAAAGGCGTCTTGATGTGAGATCGCTCTTCCCCCTCTCTCATGTCGAAAGACGTTCATTTGCAAGATTTGCAAAAATCTTGCTCTCGGATACGATATATACATATATACTAGACCTACATTCAGAAAAAAATATGCACAGAGAATGAATTATTCTACTATTCGATGATTCAAAAAATGTCACCCTTGGACTGTTTTGTGCACAGACCATATCCATGGTCAATCACTTCCCCCCCGCATGAGATGTACATTTCAGTATTGGTCATTTGTCATTGGACAATTCATGACGAGACTGACTTCAACAAATGCTCAATCTTTTGCTTGAGCTCGACAAACTTGAATGGCTTTGCAATGACGTCCACCATGCCCGCCCTGAGAAATTCCTCACGCTGTTCTGTTCGAGCATAGGCACTACAGGCAATGAAAGGAGGCATTCGAGGCAATTCCAAGTCCTGAACAGCCTTGATGGTCTGCAACCCATCCATCACCGGCATCTCAATGTCAGTCACCACGAGATCGATCGTGGGACCTGAGGAGGAGGCGAAATGAGCCAGGGCTTCCCGGCCGTGGTTGGAGACGAGGACGTGGTAGCCTGCTGTGGTCAGTTGCCGGACGAGCAACTTTTGGTTGATCAGATTGTCTTCGATGACCAATACAGTGTGACCATTCTTCAACGTATTAGGCGAGGGTGAGGAAGGCGATGATGGGATCGGTGTCGTCATTGTGCTGTCTGGAATTTTGAGTCTACTGATTGTCGTCAACGGAGACGAAGTTGCCTTGGAATGGTCTACTGTGCCAAAGAGTGATTGTTGAGAGACATCCGAGACAGGAGCATCAGGAGTTTTTTCAACCTTCAAGCCTTTATCTGGAGCGACATGCTCACTGAAACGGGTTGTTGCAGAGTCCTCCTTCGTCTCTGCAGAAATGATGAACGTAAAAGTCGAGCCTGCACCGATCTCTGAGGTTACTTCGATCCGCCCGTTCAAAAGGACAGCGAGCCTCTGGGAGATGAAGAGGCCCAAGCCACTTCCACCATATTCTACATGTGTCCGTGAAGAGCCCTGATAGAACTTGCCAAAGAGGTTTGTGACGGCTTCAGTCGACATGCCCCTCCCTGTATCTGTGACTGCGCAGGAAAGAAGACGTCTTGATGAGTTTTCAGGATCGACTTGGGAAGAGAGCTTGACAGAAATCGATTTGTTAGTGGTCTGGTTGGCAGTAAATTTGATGGCATTTGTCAGAAGATTGATTAGAATTTGCTTGTATCGCATCGCATCGGTCTTGACACTGTGGACATGAGTCAGCCAGTCCATGTCGACGTCTGGTTCTGGACAGTCGATGCCAGTCCGCTTCATATCCTGCCTCAACATGCGCAATACAGACTTGATATGGCCAAAGAGATCGCAGTATTGCATATCGACCGACAATGAGCCGTGTTCCAATTTCGAAATATTGAGAGCATCATTGATGACACGAGTCATGTGTGTTGTACAAATGTCGACCGTCTCGAGATCTTCCACACTACGTTGTAATTCCGTGGCCTGCCAATCATTCAGATCCGAAATACTTTTGAGCCTCTCAGTGAGTAACTCGATAGACTGTACAATGGCTGATATTGGGTTTCGGACTTCGTGAGCAAGGGTATCGATGTACTCGAGTTGTCGAGCCTTTGATTTCTCTGCAGCATCGGCTCTCTCCTCCTGCAACTTCTTGGCAGCTTCCAATCTTTCAGTCTTGAGGTAGTTTGCCATTTCGGACTCCTTGGCATAGACCTGCTCAGAAACATCCGTAATAGCAGTTGCCAGAAAAGTGGCGATTTGACCGTTTTGTAGTTTGTTGTGGTGAAAGGTGCAAGTGACATTGATAAGAGCCGGTTTGCCAGGCATATGCTCTCGCTTCAGACGTATATGATATTCTTGCAAATGGGTATCTGGCACAAGACTGCCAATCGCGTTATCAATTCGTGGTAAATCTTCCTCGCAAACCAATTCGCGCCATTTGTCCAGATCATCGGAGCCAAGGATAGCTCGCCAACGTGGATTGGCGAGTTCAGTCTCCTTCGTTTTCCAGTTTAGGAGTGAGATGCCGACTGGAGACCCATCGACAACTCGGAAGAAACGCTCTCCAATTTCTTTGGCAGCTGTGACCTCATCGAGCCTGGCTTGAGACTTGACAGCCACTCTAATGTTACGGAAAGAAGTGGCAATCAGCTGGTCTACCGTCTCGGCATATTCCAGCATGTACTCATCCACTGGCCGGCAGGGTGAGAATGCAAGTACCGTGAAACCGATGGGCACGGCAACTGAAGAAGTCTCTGTAGGCTTTGAATAGATTGGAGAGATTCTGCCCTTATACGAGGTTTTCCCATGTGCCCTGCCAAGACAATATTTCGCCCATCGCTCTGTTTGAAAAACGACTGCTTTACGTGTTTGGTGTGCTTGTCGAGCATACCGGATGAAATATGCTTCAGATTCGTCCAAGACCTCTGTCGCCTGAAAGTCAACTTCCCGAATTTCGATTGGGGCCTTGGTCCCTGCATTGACCCAGCATTCGTATTTCACACTGCCTTCGGTTTTCGTCTCGAGATCTGAGCTCTCGGAGAAGAATTCTGGTCGAACGAACAACATGACAACGGGAAAATCCAAAGCACATATTTGAGCAGCGTTCTGTAGCTTCAGACGGAGCGAGGCAAAGGTGGTCAGCTCCTGAGATGCTTCGAGAAATGCTCTCATGGTCTTCCCGATGCGAGCATCCAAGATCTGTCTAGTATAGAGTCTGTGATTGACAAGCATCCCGGACATGGTCATCGAGTCGTCATACAGAGGTATCAGGTCATACGAGATATACTTTTCCTCGCCTGTGGGACATTCGGGAGTGTTGAAGAGATAGAGTTGCTCGTCAACGTAAATTGCCTGGCCTGTATCAAGTGCTTTTTGCATTGGCACGAAGGGATCCTGTGGAGTACCTCTCAACTCAGTCCAGGCATCATAAACACTTTGTCCCATGAGTTTAGGATGCTTCTCAAGCGCTATCTCACGCCAGTAGTGCACATTATATATGATGTGCTTTTCTGGCCCCCAAACAACAAAATGTGGACTGACCGATTTGAAGACGACCTGAACAAAAGAGCGTAGTGCGTGCGGCCAATTCGCTATGTGGCCTAGCGAGGGCGCTACGACTTCCCAATCGATGGAGGATAATAGATTGAAGAGCTCATACTGGTCCGGGCAATCATTTGCTCGAGGCTTAATCGATTCTGTATCATCAGCTTGCCGAATTGCTACGATGGAGGATATACTGACCTAACCATGGCGCTACCAGAATGGTATCTGTTGCCATGGACAGCTGTTCACTGACTTTCCGTAGTCAGTGGTGTCTTGAGTCACTTTCGAATGCAGCACCTTGCAGAGAGATCACGGCAGGCGCAACGACCCGCTGCAAGATCCACGACGTATCTGCCTCCTTTCGCAACGGGGTCGATGAAGGGCGTGACCTGATCGACTTCTTCCTTCGTTCGCAGAGCTCAGCCGAGTCTCCTACTCGATCCGTTTCGGCATGAGCAAGTAGCTCTTGCCATTCGTGATCTCATATGGCCGAAATCTGGGCCGCTGATCGACAGGAAGTTCTGCAGCTCGCCAATCTCGTATTCATTAGGCTGAAAATTACTTTCCCCGAAGAATAGCCGAAATGAAGAGAAAATGAAGGTGTTTCTCCACGGATCGTTTGCGGGGCAGAAACGAGATAGTGCTCGGGGAACAACGGTAGACTTACTAGAAAGGATACATCGAAATTCTTGGGTAGGAAGGCTCATTGGAAACATGGCAGACCCCTTGATCTTCGCTAGATCCTTTTCGACCGTCTCATGCGGGCTTTTGCTCGGGTCGACAGCCTGGGCAGGGCTCGCTGTGATGCCTTCCATCATAGCTGCACCAATATCGTCGCATGCCAAGGTTGCCGTGTTTGATGGGCTCATCAAGCGAGCAAATACTATCTTGCCGCCAATCTTTCTTGGCACTGTGGCTAGTCTGGGCTATCTTGCGTACGAGAGCGTGCTTCCGTCGACACGGACAAATTATCTACTTGCTGCCGGCAGTCTTTTGCTCGCCACGGGACTTCAGATTGTGATTGTGCCAAAGAACAATGAGATGCAGAGGAAGCTCAGGACGGACGAGCTGAGCAAGGAGTACAGTGAAGAAGGAAACACACTGATTGGTGAAGTTTTGTATTGGAATTGGGGACGGGTTGTCCTGAGTGCTATCGCTCTGGGCGCTGTACTCTATGCTGCAGAGCCTGCTCTGCCAACGAGGAGCTTCAGAGAGTTGGGAAGCAGCGTCGGGCCTGATATTGCCATGGCAGCTCGCAAATTGGAATATGGCCTCGAGTAGCGACAATCACGCTTCGAGATTTGTACTGTGATCTGAGGACCAGCTTTTCATCAATATGCATACTGAAACGACCTCATCTGATTCCTTTCTGGGTGATGTTGCTTCTCATTTGTGCCAAGGTGATATAGACTGCTTCTTCCGTCCTGATTGTTCTGCTGCCTTGCTCGGGCGCGACATTGATCCATCGATCAAATACTTCCTCGGCGTCCTTTCCTTCGATATCCAATTGACTGTCATTATCCACGGCATATTCCAGTCCAGCGAGACCACCAAAGACGATGAGCATGTGCTTGAACTTTGGCAGTTCTGGAGTGACTTTTGCCAAATCTTTGCCTCGCTCTGATGTTCCCAAGGTGAGGTCGTATCCTTCCGGATGTGGGCTCTCTGTGAAAACGGAGGAAATGGAGTCTGCCAGTCTGACTTGATACCCCCAATAGTAGCCCATTTTCTCTCGAGGAACAGCTGGGGAGACAACGTCGGCCTCGATAAACTCCTTGTTCTTGGACCCTTTGATCTTCTTCATTCCCAATGTCACCCTGACCCCTTCCTTGATTTTACGATTGACAATCACACGTCTCTTCAGTCCACATTCGACCAGTGTCTTGCCTTTTTCGATCATCGTGTCTCGATCAGCATCACCAGAATTTGAGGGCAGTGTGATGCCCTCACGATAGGGAAAGTCGTCCTCGATACGTAAGTGATGCGGACAGTCCAGAGGATTGAGCAACCCGGCAAATCTCAAATCCCTGTGCATCGGAAATATCGCTTTTCGCAGGTATTGAGGTGTTTCGAGATATTGTAATATGCGAGCCAAGAAGATGTTTGGCTCCGAAGCGCCTCCATTACGCTCATAGCCATTTTTGTCTAGAGTCGTCCCAGCTTTTCCAGCATCTTCATCGAATATGACAATCTCATCCACATTGAAAATTGCAGCTGCCCGAGCTATCTGACCTGCCAAGGCTGTCTTGAGCTCCAAGGTCTGTGCATTGAGGATGATTCCTCCAGGAATGGCTATCGAAAGGGTATACTTGCGACCACCCGTAGGTTTTGCGAGTGCCGAGGGCTTCGATGTGTCCACGCTCAATCTCTGCTTCTTTACGACTGGCGATTGTTCATCATCCTCCTGTATTCTTTTTTCACTCATTTCAGGGCCACGATCCGTCCTCAGGCTCACACGAATGAGAACCTTGCAGAGAGCAGGGAATGAAGAGGTCATATGCTGTGTGAAAATTCCAATTCTCGCTTCAGGCATCAGCCACCGAGAAATTAGGCTCTCCCGCAGCCCGCTTTGACTCCTCCACCTTGGAAGTCATCAACACCAAAGATCTTGATAATCAAGAACTCACGAAAATGCAAGTATCAACATTGGATCACTTGACATATACAACTCATGGGCTAGTCTTGTCGTGGTCATCAGTCGCTCTGTCTTGTGATCTTGCACGGAGCCAGGAACCAGACAGACAAGATGCATCATCCGTGAAGAGACCGGCATGCAAGAACCACTTGGTCATCATCGAGTCAAGGCGCATGGAATTGCTACACGGTCCACGCGAGAACTTTCGTCGCTGGATGGTGTGGTCGCCAATTTTGCTCTGACTGGAGCGACCTGGTACTTTGGCCACATCGACATACACCGTTGTCTAACTAGCCTGCAGCTCATTATCGATCGACAGCCTCACTGGGGTGGACTACTCGGCTTCATACCCATAGCTCATCATCCATTGAATCTTCATGGACGCTTGCGTATAGTTTACGGCTCAGTGGATGATCCTGGTGTGGATGTCACCATCATGAAGCAAGACAGCACCCTTGAGTCTACTCGAACCCCGTACGGCATTGTCATGGACTCAGAGGAAACTCGTATGAAGGATCTCTATCCATCCGTCAAGATGGCCCCACAAACTCTGGAAGGTCCTTGTATGGCGATTTAAGTCAATCAATTCCTCGATGGTTCCGCCATTGCAATTCAGATATCGCATAGCATGGCCGATGCAACGACCCTCGTCAGATTCATGCAACATTGGGGTTCTCTCTACAGAAATGAATCAACATCTTTTCCGAGGTACAATCCCCAGATGATTCAGACTCTGCTTGCCGACAATCCTGTCTCTCTGCAATGGCCTGGACAGGGCATGTCTATGCATCGATATGATTACTACCAGTCAAAGATGAATGCACCGGCTTGGGCTGAAAAACCGTGTGAGCCTCCAAGAGACCTCGACCCACGGTGTTTGGAGCCATCGGGTAAAGCCATTCCTTGGCACGAATGGCATCTCGAAAGGCCCGTCTCCTCTGTCCTTCTCCAATTCACGCCAGCTCGACTCGCCAAACTCTGTGCTGCTCCTCAAGGGAAGGTATCGCATCACGACGTCCTGCTGGCCTATATCTGGACTGTGATCCAAGGCTCTCGTGGACTGACTTCGGAACAAGTCTTTCTCGACTGCTCCATTGGTCTCTGTTCGCGTCTCGGTCTTCCTGATGATGCCAGCGGCTCTCCCATGCTCATCACCTACACAGGGCTCGATCCCTCGCTCCTGACGCACGAGAATCTACAGCAGACGGCAAGTCTCATTCGAAAGAGCATCCATCAAGTCACGAAAGATCGGGTCCTCGAGTACCTGAGCAATCTCGAGACTCAATCTTCTCTACAGCGATATTGGGATGCCTTTCTGGGAGGACGGCATGTCTTGGCCACCTCTTGGATTGGGACAGATGCCTACTCTGTCGTCTTTGACGAACCTCCTGTTTGGGTCAGAGCCCTGATGAGTCCCTGTGACGGGCTCATCCAATTGATGGATTCTCCTCCGTCATCCACATCTTCGGCCACTTCGGATGATCCGTCAATCGCAAGGAAATGGTATGATCGAGGATGCGAAGTCTCGGTCTTTCTTGACTCTGAGACAATGAAACGATTCATCCGACTTGTGAATCTGTAATGTATCCACCTCTTCTATATACCCTCATCTACAGTGAATAATCTCGTCTAATCATTTCAATAGAAAACCCCTTTCTTTGAGTTCAGGTAGAATCAGAGGCAAAGAAATCCACAATCGCCTTGCCGACAAGGAGTCCATCATGGGGTAAGTCTGCACGAGCGAGCGCATCTCGCGCATACTCCACCGGCACGATCCCCTGCTCCATCCTCATCTGGACCAAAAACTTGACCGTCTCGGGGTTATATTCCGGATGTCCCTGGATGGAGAAGTACCTGCCAGGCTCATAGAGTGCTTGGATGGCACAAATCTCGTTTCCCCCAATCACGCGGGACCCGGGAGGTTCCTGCAGCACCACGTCCCGGTGCATCTGCTGTAATCGCAGCGCCTGCAAGCTCGGCATCAATCCACACTCAAAGGTCGTCGTGGAAGTCACTGCAATCTCCCATCCTCTCGGGTTCGGACCGACTTGACCTCCCAATGCTCTCGCGAGCAATTGATGTCCAAAACAAATTCCCACAATCTTGACTCCTCTTTTCCTCTTGCCACCCTCCTCGCCTTGTTCTTTCCCAGATCCTTCCATCTTCTTCGACCCAAGCTTCGAGTCTTGTCCATGATAACAGAGCCGAATCAGATCGAGACACGACAAAATCCAAGCATCGTCATCATAACTGTTATACCTCGACCCAGTGAAGAGCACGCCGTCGATACCCTCCAAATCACGCTCTGTGCGAGGCAACGTCTCGTGATTCACCACTGCATTGTAGGAGACATACTCTAGCTCATGGTGACCGTCCTCGTCGGAAGCAGCGAGCAGAGTCTTGAAGTAGTCGGAGTAAGTGCCAAACTTGTCGACCAGGGCAGCTGCAGGAGTGTCGCATTCGATGATGGCAATCTTCATTCTCTGCCCCTTTCAGGTAATGCTCTGGAATATTAAAGAGTGGTCCCGGGTCGTTCTCCCGAAAAGTCTGGGGTCTCTGGTCGATGATGATGCAGGAGAAGAGAGTGTTCTGTTGTTGCGTTGGCTGTGCAAGACGTTCTTGACTTGTAAACCAGTGGATCTGAAAGGGATGCTGTCATTCCTCATCCAGAACCGGTTTTTAAGCGCCCGAAAACTGTCGTACTTTTTGCCCAAAAAGTGGGAATTTCGTGGGGTTCGTCCGGTCGACCGAAATACTGGAAATTCGCAGCCAGAGCCCCTTTTGCTTTCGGTAAAAAGGACACTCCTTCTCGTAAAGGCAATATCAGACATCCCTGAGAAAGAATGCAGATTCTGTCTTTGACACATGTCATCTATGGAAATGATGGGAAAAACATGGATAGGTGACGTTTGACAAAAGATTTCATAAATATACTATATTTTTTCACCTCAGCATAAAACCAAGTCTTCCACTAAATTCCTCGTCCAATATATGCTCTGTGCACAAAAAGACAAATTAGAATTGCTGGAACCCGGATCGTTGTGGCATCATCCCACCACCGTAACCGTTCATCATTCCTCCCCCACCACCAGCAGTTATCATCAGCGGATTCGTAATCATGGGCGTACCTTCCTCCTGCACCTCGGTCGACTTTTCCTTCTTCTTGCGTTCCTCATTGTCAAGGTAAAGTTGCTCGAACCGCGACTGTTGCTCTTTCTGGTGGTTGATGATATATGGCATGGTGTAGTCACTGAGACTATATCGCCATGAAAGTTCCATGACAAGGTCCATTGAGATGAGATGGTAACATGTGTACAACATGGCAGCGAAAACCTCCTTGTTGCCGACTTCGACAAAATATCTGGCAAGTTCTTCTACAATGTCCGGCTTGCTACTTACAGCGGCAATCTCCACTGTGTCTTTCCACAGTCGATCCTGCTTCGCCAAGTCAATGGCATGCTGCCACCTCTTCATCTTCCTGTATAGATGTGCTGCAATCCGTCTGAACTCGAGCAACTCGTGCTTCTCGAGACGCTGGGCCAACTCCAAAGTGTCGTATCGATCAAAGCCATCGACGGAATCTCGAAGACCTTTGTAATCTTCCTCTTCGATGAGCAATTCATTGTACGCCCTGTTGACAGCTTCGATATTGCGCTCCTGAACGGCGACCAGATAGGACTTAATCAAAGGTATGTTGTCGGATTTCTCAAACAGGCGAACAACTCGTGTGTGATCGATGCGCGGAGTCAGAGTTTGTAACAAATCTGTCAAGAGCATCGGCTGCTCCTGCAGGTAAAAGTTGAGCGCCTTGTAGTAGATCTCGAGATTGGCAACTTTGACCATCACTGTCTTGAACTCGTTGTGGTCCCAAGCATCTGCAGATCGTTCCATTATAGTTAGAGCAGCATTGTCGAATTCGTCATAGTGAATATACAGGAAGACTAGCTCGGGCCACAAATGAGCAGACTCGCATGCTCTGATCGTCTTTGGCATCTGTATTCTGCCCCAGAACAATTTGATGTGCTCCATCACTTTCTCTGGTCTGTATTTTGTGTATAGAATAGCTAGCTCGGTAAACATTCCCATGTGGGCACGCTCGAGAGCCAAGCCTTGCTCCATAAGTGTCATCAACTCATCGAAGTAACCATTCCACTCGTACTGTTTCACGAGATCTGGAAGCTCTTCTGCATGCACAATGAGATTGAGTCCACAAATCTGAGCAAGTCGGAACTCCTTTTTGTCGATGCAGACTTGGTTGACCTGTTTCCAGACCTTGATACTGTTGGCCTTGCGGGCGCAATCTACGGCATTCTGGTATTCGCCCAAGTGGACAAGCGTAGACGCCAATCTAGCCCAATTTGACACGCTGGTAAACAGGATCTTTGCTGATTGGTATTGCTCGGCTTCGTAACAATCCTCTCCAGCCTTGTTTGCATCTGCCACGTTTGTGCCCTGTAGGAAGTCTTCTAGATCGTGGACACGATCAGTCTTGGCGAATGCAAGCAGGAGGCTTGTGTCCACGATTGGCTCTCGAACAGTTTTGCGTGCCATTTGGAGATATTTGATGAGATCTTCAGACTTTCCAGCTCTGTCTGCAATCTCAATGACTTCAGAATAATTACTCGGATCCTTAGCCTTGATATAAGATTCAATTGAGTCTGTGACACGAAGACCATCGAGCTGGGCTTTGGCCAGACGTGACCAGACTTCTGGTGTATCAACCTTTTCGGCATAGTCGCTTGCTCTATCGATCGAGACAACATGCTCGACCAGGACGTTGACGGCATCGGCGTGGGATCCAATCTTTTTGTAAATCTCGAAGGCTTCCTCATGAAGTCCGCTAGCGATAGCAATTCCGGCGATATCTGGTGCGTCGTAGTTGTTGAGCTTTTGAATGTAGTCTCGTACTCGAGCCTTGTCAGACTTTATTGCTGTAAGGATGAGCAGATTCTGAAGATTCTGATTATCGCTAAAGGCAGATTCTTCGAGAATAATCTTCTCGAGCAATTCAATCAGCTCGATAGGCATATCAGCTGCCATAAAGGCCTTGACTGCAACAGAGACATCCTCCGGGGAGGATGATTCGGGAACTGCGGTGGAGACCACCTGATCGACCAGTGGTCTTCGGAAACTATTATCGAACGACAGGACAGCGCTCCATAGATCACCATCTTGTCTGGTAAGTAAGTAGCGTGCTTGGTGCTTGAACATCTGGTTCTCGTTTGTGATGCGCACCAAGTCCATGTCATTCTGGCCTTTCTGGTAGGCAATGAATGCGAGGTAAGGATCTCGTTTCTCGCAGTACTTTCCGACCGTGAGCGAGTCATACATGTCGTTCTCCTTGAGGAATTTTTCCGGGTTATTGTTACTGTCAATGTAGATCTTGGCCAAAGCATTGTAAACCTCCCGATCTTGCGTTCCCTGACTCAACGTCATCTCGAGGAATGGCAGAAGCATCTTCAATCTATTACGTTTCTCGACTTCCGCAACTAGGTCGCCAACAGGAACCTGTCCAATTACAGACATGAGTAGAGACTTGATGATGGACTCGTCGCAGTCGACATCCAAAAGACCTCCAACCACGGAAGGCGCACGAGAAGGATTGACCTTTTGGACATAGACCTCGATAAACTTGAAGAGCTGGTTTTGGTATAAGTATAGCACTAGATCGTGAACAAAGTTGAATCGATCGCAGACGATGATCAGAGGTAATTGATCAGGAAGCTTTGCTTCTTTGAGGAAATTCTTGACTTTCTCTGGGTTGTAGGCATTCGATTCCCGACAGACACGCTCGACCTCCTTGAGTTGACCAATGGATGCGGCAGCTTGGATATATTTGAAAGCCACCTCTGGATCTTCGGATAGATTCACTACTGAGCCAAGATAATAGTAAAGACCTTCTGGAGTCTTGTACTTTTCGAACAAGTCAATCAATTGATGCGATCCAATGAGATCGCTGTACTTGGTCGAAATCTGAACAACAACTTGGAGATTCTGTCGGATGTTTTGCTTCATCATTTCGTTCAAACAGTCGAGAGATTGCTCAACTGAGAGCTTGCCGAAGAAGCCAACGAGCCATTCGTGATTCAGGACTTGCGTGTGAACAATCACGCGCTTCGTGTCCGCAGGGTTGTCGTACAATTCAAGTGCTCGTTGATAGAGACCAGCTTTCTCACAGAGTGAAGCAATCATAGCTCGGTCAAAGTGACTGAACATTTCGTTTCCTAGGATGGCATCCGCAACTTGTGGCGCGTTGAGCAGGTTCATCTCCAGTAATCTGGTTTGTAGGTGTGCCTGATCTGGTCGATTGTCTTTCAAGGCATCCAACAAAAAGGCGGTCGCTTGCTGGATCATGTTCTGCGACATGAATACATCTACCACCCTGTCAATGTCGACCAAGGACCCGCCCTCGGTGTTGGCAAGCTGGGTTGCAAATTCCGCACCCTGTTCTGGATTTATTCGAACAATGTGCTGTAAGAGTGCTGCGTAGTCTGGAGAATATCCAGCCTGTGCAGAGTACGGCACGATCTTGTCGAATTGGCCAGTTTCGGCCAGACAGGCAACAACCTTACCGGGCACATTTGCCTTCTGGTATATCTGAAGGGCAAGATTGAGGTTTGCAGAACGGACGAGATCACCCAATTGCTCGGAACAGGCAAGCTTGTTCTCACCAAACCACTTCTCCAGAAGCTGAATCCGACCTTGCTGAATGACGGGACGAGACAACTCGAGTGTTTCGTACTCGTTGAGAGCGCCCTTGTCCAGGAGAGAACCAAAGTATTGTAGGATCGGAGAGAGACCGCTTTGAGGTGCAGGTGCACTCTTGAATCGTTGAATCGTCTCTTGTGTCCTTAGAATTCCTCGCGGGGAGTTTGCAGCCACTTTGGCAGCTTCGCCGAGGTTACCGGAAGCGAAGAGCTGCTGGAACCTCTGGACGTAGATGTCATCTGCACCTGGGAGATCTCCGCGACCGGCAAGCTTGACAGCGAGTGCAGAATCCCCGAGTGTGTTCATGATGTAAGGTATGATATTCTGCTCATCCACCGATACTGAAAGAACCTGTCCTTTCCTGTTTATACCAATGATTCCTGAGGAAGCTTCGTGGTCTGCTGTTGTGAACACAGTCTCTGCCGAGATTCGATTCATGTATATGCAGACGCCCGTCTCGAGATCGTAAAGATGAATGAACCCATATTTAGTCACCAAGTAGATGATTCCATACCTCTTGGAAATTTGCATGGCCACAGGAAAGTCATTGACAGCCTCGGGAGGAAAGAAGACATCGACTTGTTTCTTCTGAAAGACAGGGTTGGCTGCATTGTGATCGATCTCCACGACGTGGAGCTTTGCGCCTGTCGCAGTCCTGACGGCAAAAGTGAACAATTTGGTCTCTGCGGCATGGTCATCCAGCTTGATTGTCGCAAACGCCGCCGCATGACCCTCAATAGGCTGAGACTGCGATCTGTCTTGACTGTATAGCTGCATGGCGCCAGCAATCCTGCCATTGTCGCTCTTGATGCCAACTAGGACGAACCATTTGGCATCGGAATTGATCTTGTAAGCGATGATTTGGGTATCGGCCAGATTTGCACCTCGATCAAACATCTTCTTTGGGACATCGTCTCCCTCCAGACTCCAGTGATAGACACTCGTTGGAGTGACCAAACCAATCGTGTTATCGGATACCCATGACCAGAATTTTACGTCTTCATTCATCATGTGCGACTTTAGCTTGTATTTTGCGTCCAGGTTGAAGATCTGTAATTGTCGCTGCGCTTTGAGAGCAATGACATTTCGCTTGGGATGCATAATGGCATGATCTGCTTGAATCGACCTCCGCATTATGTTTGAAGGATTGTCGACCTCGATGATGACGAGCTGACCCGACTCCGCTTCACGTACACAAACATACTTGTCGGACTGAAGGGTGAGAGTATTGAAGCCTATTGCAGCTTGAGGGATATTATAGGGAGCCTGCGTAAGCTGCAGATGCCTATGGCTGTTAGTTGTCTGTCAATGAGGACTGGGTTGCTCGAGATGACTGACTCCTGAAACTTGATTGGCAATGCTGCCATGGTGAGTCGAAGTTGCTACTCTTCTATCACGTTTAACCTGACAAGTACGCCTTCTCTATCGATCCTGTCTGATATGCCCATCGCGGGCTGCATAACAGACGGTTGACGTTGCGGTGGTGAGTGCTCGGCTGGGAGGTCGTAGACGTCGTATATACAAAACGACGATCACGATGCACCTCATCCTGCACGAATGAATGATGGCAATCATCATGACGAGAAACCAGGCAGCATCATACAAACATGTGAGACAATCTTGCGACATTTTGATCGAAACTGCATGAGATCTTCATACAAGAGTAGTGCTCAATATGCATATATGAGAGCATTTCAAACCTCCAATTATAGGACAAATAACGTGATTGTGATGCAGTAAAAACGCGGAGTGTGTTCAGGGAAGACATTCCTACGTAATGTTCAAGCTATACCAGATCATCACTTGAGGAGATCACATGAAAGCTACAGTAAAGTGGAATTGTGACAACTCTTGCAGCAGTCCTTAAGACCGTACCGAGCTTGGGCGCTTCTCCGACGTTGCTCCAGGTTGCCCAATCGATGGCTTATGATGCGTGTCATCCTTGCATCTCTCTGTGCTCGTACACTGGGCTTTAAGGTGACCTCTGCACCCACAACGATGGCACATCTTCTTGGATCTCTTCTGCGACCGGCGGTTGCGATTCGCCTTTTGGCCCTTGGTCGCAGGCGGAATATCGAATCCACGCACCACTGCGGTGCGGCGAAGAAGTTTGCAATCCGACCAATCGGAAAATAATTGGGCGAGCCTGAGCGTTGCCCATGCATCCTCCTCCGGGTCATGGCCCTGTTTTGCATCACACTGAATGGTCTGTTGCAGCAGGCGCTCAGTAAGATCACGTAGCTTGCCTCTTCGTCTATCCGAGGTCGGATAGAGGACAGCTGTATCGATGACGTACAGCCCGTGATCGAGGCGGAGAGCCTTGAAGTCGCTTTCGAGGCCATGGCCGATGATGTAGGTCTTGCTGGTCAGTCCAATATCCCTGAACTTGGTTGGGAGGTCTCGAAAGTCAACTGCATTAGAGGTGTCAAAGACCGAGTCACTCTCAATGCCAGACCATGGGGTCAGCAGATCGATAATCAGTCCCTGAGGCCGAATATACCAGGAAACTATCTTGTGCCCCTTGACGGCATCAATGATGACAATCTGTGCCACCTCGAGGCCTCGGTCAGTCTTCACCATCTCACAATCGAGTGCGACTGCTGTGAGACTCTCGCGAGTCGTTTCGCCCAGGCTCCAAAGTGGGATATGATCGATCCAGTGTCGGCCTCCGTGGATACAGTAGCCGTGTCGTTCGATTGGCTGTTCACCGACAATGTTATACAAGTGATCTCCACAACGAAAGCACCTCGTCTCGTCCAGCTCAGGCCGGTAGAAGTCACCGAGACCGTAGCTCACTCGATTGAGAGCTGTCTGTGTTGCGAGAGCCCAGAAGCTTGCAGAAGTCGACAGCTCCAGGTCGATGAGTGGGCGGCATAGTCTCGAGACGGAAACTGCCTGAACCTTCTTCGAAGGCGCCTCGAACGCCAGTGCCAGTGGTGAGAGTGGTGCAGAGGACGAGATGGAGGAAGAACTCGAGCCAGTCCAGCTGTCTAAAGACGGGGACAAGGACAAGGACGACGAACTCGAGCTTATGGATGTCTGTGAGAGAAGCGACTCGAGGGACGTGCTGCGCACCATGCTGCCTATGACTTTCTCTGTTTATGAGGAGGACGAGATGAGGAGGAGGATGTGCAGGAAGGATTTTTTAAGGAGACTTGAATGAAAGAAAGTGAGGACTGGAGGTAGAGAAGGAAGACAAGGGAGTCAGAGGCTCGATGACATCTGGGGAGGGTCTCCTCTGAGGGCTGATCGAAGGCGGATCAGGCAGCGCAGGTCTCCCTCTCGTCCCGTGGCTGCAGGCAGGATTCGACTAATGAGCGTGCGAGGACGATCAGCCTTACTCTGGACCTGCTGCTCTTGTTGCTGCAGACGCTCTCTCCCTCTCATTCCCTCTGATTGCCTCTCATGAATGCCATCCCATCCATCCTTCCCCACTCTCTTCCATCCCTGAGGGATTCGCCATTCAATCCTCGCCCACCTTGAAAATCCCATTCACGTGTCAGCGGCTGCGAACCACCACTTTTGCCAGAAAATTTCCCAGAGGTCAGATCTCATGCGTGCCTGCCTTGTCGAGCACAAGAGCGTCCACTAGACACCCCCATCCGCATTCTGCACAGGCTCAAGAGTCGCCATGCCGGTCAAGAGAAAGCAGCAACCGTCCGAGAAAAAGTCCAAGGCTGTCGTCGAGGCACCCACGCAGGACTTTACGACCTTTGAGAGCGATTCGGACCAGGCAGAGGAGGCAGTAGGTGGTAGTGATTCAGAGAAGGAGGAGGAGGAGGAGGATGATGACGACGACGACGAGGTGGAGATGTCGGCAGAGACGCGTGCGGAACTCTTGAAGGGATTCGATTCTGATACCTCGGACGAGGACGGCGAGGAGGATGCGCAAGGTGCCGAAGACGACCGAATCATCGAGTTGTCCAACCTGACGCCCTCAATCAGTTCCGCGCTCGCTGCCAAGGGCAAGAATACGAAGAAGAAGAATCAGGAGGAGACTGGGGTTCTCTACATAGGACGCATACCTCATGGTTTCTACGAGGAAGAGATGACTTCCTACTTTACGCAATTCGGCAACATTCTCAACCTCCGACTCTCCCGCTCCAAGAAGACGGGGAGATCGAGACACTATGCTTTCATCGAATTCGCCGATCGAGGAGTGGCCGAGATTGTAGCTCAGACGATGCACAACTACCTCCTGGCCTCCCACCTCCTCCAAGTCGTCCTCCTCACGCCCGAGGAAGTTATGAAGAAGGGCGGCTCGGACCTCTTCAAAGGCGCCGGCCATACTTTCAAGGCCGTCCCTTGGTCTCGAATCGCAAAGGAGAGGGTCGAGGCACCAAAGACGAAGGAACAATGGCAAGCCCTCGAGAAACGGGAACAGAAACGTCGAGTGCAACAGGCAGGGAAAGTCAAAGCTGCCGGTATCGACTATGAATACGAATCACCAGCACAGAAAAAACAAAAGACGGCGACGTCGACAACCACCTCTTCCTCGGGACCAAAGTCCAAGAAGGAGACTTCCACGACCGGTCCGGGCTCGAGGAAATCAAGTGCTGCCGGCGCCAGAAAGGCGAGCGGTGCCTCTCGCAAAGTAAGTGTGAAATGATTTAGCCATGGCATCTGCTCCCTCTTGCCCTTCTACCACTTCTCTTGGGTCTTTTCTGTTCGTCTTTACTCCAATCAGCATCACCATAGGCATCTGTCAATATTCCTGGTCTGAGCATGAGCGCGTAGTCTGTCTATACAAATACATCCATCAACCTCTGTTCCTTCCCTCTAGCTCGTCCCTCTTTCCTCAGACACTCATCCTACTTCGGCCTTGTAGTGTTTTCAAATGATGACTGATAATCGTGTACAAATGTGCATTTCATAAGGTATTCCAATGCTACGCGACCGCATTACTCGATCCATCTACGTTATCTCATCCGCAAGTATGTATGCAGCGTACTGCACCAAGTAACTCTTGCATTCGTGAGGACTCTTGTCACCCTGGCATGAAAATACCCGAGAGACTTCTGTGCTTCTTCATCATGACTCATCTGTTGAAGCAACCATTCTAGCGAGATCAGTACTTATAAGAAGAAAGAAGAGAGTCTGATGACTCACCGTATGCTCGTTCGGCATGTCAGGCACTTCCTCCTTGAGGAAACGGTAGACAGTATATCGAAATGCTCTCGTAGATCCATTAGGGGACTTCCCAGAGTCCTCGAGAATGGACGAGGTGGAAGAAGTACTGCTGTCTGACGAGTTTCGTCTAGCCACGGGCACCCCGTGGAAGTGATGGCGTGTGTTGGCGGCCAAGAGCATGGTTGAATAAGTCATTTCGCCTGGAACCGTGGTGTTGTAAAGTAGCTTCAGGAGAAAGTGTCGTTTGATATATCAATAGAGTGCTCTGTGTGATTTCTGCATGATGCTGCTTCTGCTTCTGCTACTGCACACCGTGCACACCTGAAACCAGCAAGCAGGAGAATGTGAGTGATGGCCAGCGACTCCTTCGTGGAGGCAGGGCAGAAGAGAAAGTGGTGTGATCAAGCTCAAGTCATGCGCCATCCTCTCATCTCAAAAAAGAACCATCCCACACCCGAATTGCCGCTTCAGGTGGGGCTCTAGGAATCCTTCCATGCAAGACAGTGATCGTCTTCCCAGAATGCGTTCTCATTGATCAGTAAAGTTTGCCCGCTCATCGCCAGCCAGCAATCTTGATAGGCTGATGTGGAGCCGATGTGGATGACTTTTCTGCTGAGGACTTTGATCTCTCACATCCTGCTCCTGCATCTGAGCTGCGACCGTGCGTAGGGTACAATAGCACTGCACTGCTCAACGAGACGCAATCTGCACAAAAGACCCTCGCAACCATGAAAACGCGAATAACATATCGTGTCAGGTCCGTGACCAAGTCACGTCACCACAGGCATCGACACCCACCCGTCACAGATTTCGTCTTCTAAGCTTGAACACTGTGGAGATGACTGAGGCTCAGACTGCAAATTGACGCGGCGCTGGGCTTTCGTAGCTTCTCTCCTGCCAGGCCTCTCCCATGCGTTCTCCTCCTCATCCCATGCAAGGGTTCCCCCGCATAATAAAGTATATCCACATCTGATAAGATTGGGTCCTCCCATCTCCAGAGTCAGATTCTGTGCTCACTTGAACTGCGCCGACTCTTGACTGCATGCTAATGATTGTATAATGTGAGTCAAGGGAATTTTCAGAAAGAAAAGCTCATGTGACTGACAGAGGCGAAAAGAAAATTGGCTGCCTATGACTACCTCGCTCGACATTATATAGATATCCAGGATGGCACGTCTGTCAACAGAATGTCCTGCGAGGCAAGATGGTACCAACCGACTGAGCCTAAAAGTGCCTGCACTTCATGAACGTGGGATGGCAGCAATTTAAGCCAGATTGTCCAATCTAGAACGCGCTGCCTCTTAATATATGTCCGCGCAGCACATGTTCAACAATGAATTTTTGGTGGTGCGAATTTTGTCTGTGACTCCACTCCGCCATTGACAAAAGATTGCAATACATCTTGTGATTCCCGGTGAGTCACTAGGTCAAGAGCCATCTTCAGTCATGACTTCGTCCACAGATCCAATGTCAGAGTCATGGAATCATGCCTCGGAGGACTCCAGAATCATTGGCAATCATCCATTGATACCGCCAGTCTTGCTGCAAGAAGACTACCCGCAATCCTCATCTTCCTTGCGGACTGTCATGCGAGCACGAAAGGAGATCAATGAAGTATTGAATGGAAGGGACGATAGGCTGGTTGTCGTCGTCGGACCATGTTCTCTACATGATGCCGACCAGGCTCTCGAATATGCTCGACTGCTTGCCCCGCTCAGGGAACGTTTGTCCTCAGATCTTCTCGTCGTCATGCGGAGTTATCTCGAAAAACCGCGGACGACTGTGGGATGGAAAGGTCTCATCAACGATCCAGACATTGACAATACTTTCAAGATCAACAAGGGTCTCCGAATATCCAGAAAGCTCTTTGTCGAGTTGACAGAGATGGGGATTCCCCTGGCGAGTGAGATGCTCGACACAATTTCTCCACAGTTCCTTGCAGATCTGCTTTCCCTTGGTGCCATTGGAGCACGAACGACAGAGTCCCAGTTGCACAGAGAACTAGCCTCCGGTCTCAGTTACCCGGTCGGCTTCAAGAACGGCACGGACGGTGGTCTAGGGGTCGCTGTCGATGCCATTGGAGCAGCTTCGCATCCACATACCTTCCTCGGAGTCACGAAACAGGGGCTGGCTGCCATTCAACAGACACGGGGAAACGACGAGACGTTCATCATCTTGCGGGGAGGAAAGCACGGAACCAATTATGACGAAAAGTCAGTGGCCGAGGCAGCCGCAGCACTTGACAAGGCCGGTCTCGACAAGCGACGTATCATGATTGATTGTTCGCACGGCAATTCGCTCAAGAATCACAAGAATCAACCAAAGGTGTCTGCCGACATCACTGCCCAACTGAAATCTGGTGGTGAGAATATCTTTGGAGTGATGATCGAAAGTCACATCAACGAGGGTGCACAGAAGGTTCCCGAGGGTGGTAAGGCTGCCTTGAAGCATGGTGTCTCCATCACGGACGCCTGTGTCCACTTTGAGGATACAGTCAAGATGCTGGAAGAGTTGGCAGAGGGCGTAAGGGCGAGACGCGAGCGGAATGGAAAGGGAATTTGAGAAGAACAAAAAAAAGTTTGTCTGCATATTCGAGGTGTATAAAGAACAAGAATTAATACTTGAAAGAAATGCACCCTTTGACGTTGCACAATGACGTGACGTGACAATGGAGGAAAATCACACGAGGTTTCAAGAGGTATTCATTTCTTTAGAGTGGCAAGACGGGTATGTTCCTCGATATCTTTGCTCTCCCATGGATAACAGATCCACTCATCCCCGACCTCTTGACCGGCATAGTACCGACTCATGTCCATGAGCTCGTCGAGCTGTTCCCTCTTCTCCTTGTTCTTGTTGTGGACGACAAAGATGCCAAACTGGGTGTTGTCCTCGACTCCCTTGAGGGCAGCTTGGGCCGTGGCATCCTTCTTCAGTTCACGAAGGGCATAGTGGAGCGTCGTCCTCGTGTCGTCGACCTCGTCGACAATCAGGATCCGTTTTCCGACGAGACTGGCTCCTCCGAGTGTCGAAAAGTCGAGCCACTGGATCCGTTGGACTTCCGTCCCGATCTGCTCCTCGACACCGGTGCCGAGATCTTCATAGAGCACGAGTCCGATGGCCTGGATCGGAATGTTCTTTTGTCCGTGGACCTTGAGGAACGTCCGCAGGATGCGGGCTGGGATGAATCCTCCTCCCCCGATGGCGATGATGAGATCCGGTCTGAATTCTGCCAGGATGCGTTCTCCGGATTTCTGACATAGCATGTGAATCTGGTCATAGGAGACATAGACCTTTTCCGGTTCTTCAGACATGTTTTCGCGCAACACTAGGTCTGTGCTATAAAGTTTTTTGTATCAAAGTTGTAATCTTGACTCGATGCGAGGAATGTCTCGGTATGCACTCCCGTCAGACTTGAGTCGCCCGAAGCTCAAAAGAAACAGTCCTCCTGTGTTGAGTCGACTGAACGGGTTCGTATTTTGGCAGTAATTCTCGTAGATGGCTCAATGTCGAGAGTTGGCTCGTCGGCTTTGGCCGCCTGCCTGTGAGTAACTCGATCCTCAGTCGTATCTTCCCTCTGAAAGAAGCAAGAGTCCCACTCGTCCCTCAGCCACGACAGATAGACTGCACGTGCCGCAAGATCTTGGCACCAAACTCGAGACTTCCCGTAAGTGTTTAGCAGCTGTGAGGATTGATACATCTGGAGCGAGCAGGCACGGCCCTACACGTAAAGGCTGCAGGAGAAGGTTCATCCCATTGATTTCCTCTGTCACCGTTTCTCCAACATTTCGACACGGACGTGCTGGTGTTGGAGTGAAAAACCATCTCACCTTTGTACATTCACTCGTGTTAGGGACGAGTGGTTGGAACTTGTAGTACTCCTTCAGGTTCATTTGCTATTCCATACTTTAGACAGATATTCGCGCGATGCCTCCAGCTGCGTCCCTTGCCACTTCGCTGAAACGCGGTGAGGGAGAACCTCTCAGTCGGCACGATGTACAGTATGCTTTGCTCGAGAAGATCTTTGGGGATGAGCGTGCCGTCTTTACACCTGGACCGGAGAGTGTCCACGCCAAGAAGGGCCACTTGCTCTCCTTTGGGGACCTCTATATAGATGATTTCATGGCTTCCCTCAAGCTCTCCAAGACACTCAAGGAGAAGTTCCTGAACGATCCCAAGGTCACGCGGAAAGTCTGCATGGCATCACTCTTGGTCAACATTGGGCGTATCAATACGACGCTCGTCTTTACACCTACGCAGGCCCGGACATATAATCCCATCCCATCCATTCAGGCATATGGCTCAGGTCACAAGATGTTACAAGATGCGCCTAGGCTCAAGGGGATCCTGAAGGGATCCTGTGAAAAGTCCATCACAGATTGGGAGACCCTGCGCTCCCTACAGGATTCCGATGCTCCAAAACCGCTCACAAACCCCATCAACCTGGTCTTCTTGCTGAGCAGTAGTGCCACCATCCTCGACAAGGTCCACTTTCAGGATGACGCATTCATGGCTCACGAGCTACTCAGTGACCCAAGTTTCACGAGTGACTCGAGAGCAAATGCCTTCCTCTGGCTCATGTATTTCTACCTCGAGTCGAACGGGACGTCGGAGGCCGCTCGAGAGAATCCATTCGGCTCAGGTGGCGACTTTCTCACTCCTCCACTGGTCCATGCCACTGAGGCTGAGATTTTGAGTGAGAATGTCGATTTGCCGCCAGAGATTGCCTATTCCACCAGGATGTGGGAGGAGCGGAAACGTTATCTTGCTCTGACGGCGCAAAAGGCCAGTGAATCCTCTGCCTTTGCCGCCCAACCACCACGGGAGACTCCGAGACAGCAGGCGAGGAAGCTGGAGAAGGAAAAGGAGGAGTCCAGGGCAAGTACACCGGATGAGACAGTGAGACGGTCCTCTCGAAAGGTCAAGCGAAAGACCTATGACTCCGGCCCTGATTCGGAGGACCTGCTGGTGCCGGAAGAGTCCTATCGGTCTCTGCGCGCGGCCCAGATCTTGCGCCATAAGCTCCAACGGAGCCAACATGCCTCGAGACGAGCCCGACGGGTCGAAAGTGCCATCCAGCGCGCCTATCGACTCGGTGGACAAGGCGATTCTTTCGAATGGGACGATGACGATGGAGAGGAAGCCAAGACGATCGCGAGACTCGTTCGACGGGCAGAGCGACGAGGACGACGGTTGGTGGATCTCGATGGACAAAAAATTGGCGACGACAGGAGGAAATCTACCGGTGGATTCAAAATCAAACTCAAGTTTTAAACTTTTTCCTGGCTCCTTTTCCCTCTTCGTATATACATATATTATCTCTATCCATATCTACAACTGTTTTTATATGTGATGCTCGTGGAAACCATAGACTGTGGAAGGGGACGATACAGGACTTCCGTATCTCATGTCAACTGATGATACAGTCTTCCGTCAATCGCGTGCCATAGATGACTCCATCGACGTGTCTCTTGACTTTTTGCCAATCCGCTCGACGTTCGGCGAATTCGTAGACATCTTCGGGTCTCAAGACCCCGCCGAACCGAGCAATGTCGCTGATGACTTGTCCGACGGCCTTGCCATCTCTTCCCGAGATGATGTAGATGTTGCCCAGTTCCTTGAGGGCATCAAAGTACGGCATGATGGAGGGCTGTCTGAGGGAGGAGACAAAGGCATGGTAGTAATTCAAGTCGCTGATGAGCTTCAATCCGCCCTCGACGGTGATTGTCTGTCTCTTGAAATGCTTACACAGCGATCCAAAGAACCGGACGCCGACTTCCTGGAAGAAGACGTCGAGTGTGCTCTTGTCCGTGCTTCCCCTCAGTAGTTCCGTGTGGGTCTTGAGACACTCGACGACACCCTTGGCAGTCTCTGACTCCCGCAGATCGAGATGGTCGTCCTTACCCAACACCACCCAGGGCTTGAAATCCGTCGGCTGCTGTGTGGTGATGAGGAGATAGTCAATCTGCTCAATCAAGACATCGATTCCACGGTTCAGCCCTTCTGCCACTTTTTCATCAATCATCTGCTCAAATTTCTTCTTCTCCTTTACGGCGGGACTCAGGAAATCGGTCTTGTCGACGATACCGGACAACTCTTGGTTGTAAAAGACATCGATCATCTGCTGCATCAAGTCTCCGACGTGGACCAATTCGAGAAAGTCCACGAGAGGTTGGACCTCGGCAATCTCGCGATTCTTCCTCGGATTGAAGGATTTGAGGGATTCGAGCGCGAGATCAAAGCCAATCTGAATATGTCGAGTTCCCAGTGACTGGATCATGATGCTGAACATTGTCTCACATTGTTCCCGAGCCTCTTCGCCGGTTCGACCGCCAAAGGTGACGAAAGAGCGCGCTCGGTCGATCGCCTCCTTGCATACGTGGATCAACTGGAGTGCAACCTCGAGGCTCAACAGACGTTTGATTCTGGCCAAGCCCGAGTTCATGATGGCAGCTCGAGCGGCCAATTCAGTAGTTGGGAGCTCGCTGGCCCTCTTGTCCTCAATCTCATTCCTGCCGGCAATCACGGCAGCAGACTGACTGCTGTCAGACACGACAGTGGGTTTTGCAGGAAACGGCATGACACTTCCCACCACATTCACAGGCATCAAGATGACCTTTGTGAACGATTGCAAAAAATTCTTCTTTGCGACTTCTCGATTGATGCCACTGAGGAAGAGCTGCTCAGTCTGCTCTGATTCATTCTTGATCTCCTTGTCCCATTTGACCACCTCTTTGACCACATTATAGCGAATTTGAGCCAATTCTTCCTCGAGGTAATAGCTTACATGCTGCTCGTACAACTTCTGGAGTAATCGTGTCAGGAAGGGATTCGCATGTGTTTCAGTCACAGATGACTTGATGACACCCTTCACTATCTCCGTCACAGGTTTCTCGGGGGGATCTGGTGAATCGCTCAGTTTGATGACAAGCTGAGCGAGATGCTGATAAGACCCTGTGAAGGCCAGAAGATATGCAGTAGGACTTTGTTGCTGGGCATAGTCGATGAGCTTGTTCACATAGTCATGCAACAGATGAGAAAAGATTTGCTCGATAAACACCTTCCATGCACGTTCATGAGCTGTGAAGATGCGTGAGATCAGTTCTCGTTGTGATCTTAATTCTGTCGCCAAAGAGTCGACCAAGGCGCCCATTGGAGCAAGATTCACTCGAGAATCGTCCGAGAAGGAATCGAAACAATCGAACGGATTGGGCGGAGGTCCTGTAAATAATTGATGCTTTCTGCAGAATGCTTTGAGACAATTGTCACCACCGTCCAGCAGCTCAAGGACATTTGCATAGCGTTTCATTGAGCTTTCATCCCGGTTGTCGTAACTAATTTCGAATTCCCGCACTGCTGCATTCTGAAACAAGTCGATCATGGAATAGAGCTTGATGTTATCCGTCTCGCTTTCGTAAGTAAGAGGCGTTCTCGCGAAAGTGCGAAGTTGATTCAGCATTCTAGCTTGGTCTTCCGGCAGCCTGAATCTGCGGAAAAGGATAGGATCTGAAGGATTTTGAGCATGAACGAGGTCTGAATACAATGGAAAGAGAAATTTCCAGACCCTTGCAAACTCCTGACGAGCTTGGCCTGGGATACAACGCACATTCTGTATAACAGTGAGCACGTCTGACTCCGACCGCTCATCATGCGAGCTTGTCCGCACATTCGTTGGATTTTTCGGATCTAGATTGCTCGAGACTCCAGTCGAATTGGTCTTTTCGCGTGATAGGTCACTCGATCCAAGCTCGAGCAGGTTTTGACTCTTGTTTGGAGGGTCTTTGTTCGTCTTCGCCGTCTTCTTGCCATTGATTTTTTCCTGCCGCCGGAAGGCTTCTTCTTCTTGATATTGCCTCGCAGCTTCATCAGACCACACCCCGATGGTCTTAAGCTTATTTATCCAGCGAGTTTCCTCATACACCAGATCCTTGAATAGCAAAGAAACACGAGCCGATCGGCATAAATCGGGCACAGAAAGATAGTCGAGGACATGACCGATAATTTCAGAGGGCAATTCTGTCGTGATTCCCATCCAGACCAGGTGTCACTTTGACATCGGAAGCCTACACTATGTCACAGCATTGCTCTCTCGCTAGGCACCCTGCCTGCTCTTGCCGATATCTCAACTTGGCTACTTGTTCTCACATCAACTCTTCCGTCTGCGGAGGTGGAGGAACCTTCTGTACTCGTGCACGCAAGTACGATGCCAGAGACGACGGAGGCAGAGTAACTCAGCCACAAAAGACTCCCTCAGCAAGGATGACCATCTGGCCCGGAAACTCGATACTGTCAAGCGCTGAGAGGTTGCTTGGGGCTCCTGCTCTAGAAAGCGTCCCTACATAGCTGTAGACAATTCGTCACTTGCAGGGCTGGAGCATTCACCACACATCACGACTCGAGACTCAAAGAATACGCAGTCTGTCTTCCTCGTTAGACGAGTCGCTTCCGAGCCGCAGACCAGTTTTTGGTTTATTTCGCACCCATTCAAGACTGGAATAGCGATTTCCGACAGCTATTGATGCATGTCTCGAGACTTAGGAGGATTTCACTATGTTTCGCAGGGGCGGCACTGGTGGTGGGTTCCAGCATTCCGCACGGCCTTGCTAACGTAACTACCTTGAATCAGGCGCCATTCCTCCATAATTCCGTGAAAGAGATTCCTCCAAGTGATGTCGTGGCACGGAAGACTCCGAAACATCACTGCGAAAATATACACGAATCGACGGACATGTGCAAACATGCACGCAAGTATTGTAGTCCTCAAAGCGCCGGTATGATCGACTACATTGCATGGTATTACTGTGACATGAAGGACGCACAACCACTTGCATTTTCTGTACTCATCGTATGGACTTCACTCCTATTCAGCACAATAGGGATCGCCTCGAGTGATTTCTTTTGTCCTAATCTGGCTACAATTGCGAGTAGTTTGGGGTTATCTCAAAGTGTTGCAGGCGTCACCTTTCTTGCCTTCGGCAATGGCTCGCCCGATGTCTTCAGCACTTTTGCTGCCTTCAAAGCTCATAGTGGCAGTCTTGCCATTGGCGAACTTCTTGGTGCTGCGGCCTTCATCACATCCGTGGTCGCTGGTTCCATGGCAATCATTGCGCCATTCAAAGTTTCGCGGCGGTCGTTTCTGCGAGATGCTGGTTTTTTCCTTGTTGCTGTTGTTCTGACAATGATTCTTCTTGCAGATGGCAGCCTGCATTTATGGGAGTCCATTCTAATGATTGTATTTTATGTTATTTATGTTGCATATGTTCTCATCGGTACGTATATCAATCGGACGGGGACCAAGAAGAGCATTATCGAATCGAGAATTCGATCACATTTCGGTC
The DNA here is from genome assembly GCA_004000165.1 of Taphrina sp. SM11. NCBI lineage: Eukaryota > Fungi > Ascomycota > Taphrinomycetes > Taphrinales > Taphrinaceae > Taphrina > Taphrina sp. SM11. The sequence goes on along the minus strand of RHDT01000077.1, from coordinate 182,725 downwards.
CCTCGGAGTCTTTGACTCCTGCGGCGAACGATGACGACATGGACGATGTGAACCGCAGACTATTGCAAGAAGGTCAGCAAGATATTTCAGCTTTGGAAGTTGGCGGGCCAGACAGTGATGATGATGACAACGAGGCCGGTGAGCATGATTACCAGGACCTGAATTCGAGCATGAGTGTCACAGGAAGGCCAACGCACACTTTGACAAACACATTTCGTCCATCACTACTGGGTGCGCTGGAATTTCGGGAACTCGTGACAGGTTTTGCAGATGACGGCAACATCTCTCCTGAAGCTTTCAAGTCCATGAAGCGTCGAGGTAGATCGCATAGTGCAGCATGTCATAGTCCTGTTATGGTAATCAAGGAGCGTGATCGGAGACCTGCGAAGGATCTTCCAAGGCATGCCAACTCGTCCGATAGAGTACCTCAGAGGGAATTGCATCATCAATCGCAGAGCTTCAAAGGGACTAGTCGACATCTCGACAACGACGTGCAGATTCCAGGACAACCTGCGCCGGTCAGCATCTCAAGATCCTCTTCCGCTTCTGGTAATGGCCTTGCAAACGACGAAATTGCATCTGTATCACTGCGCAAGCATTATCCAATAGAACTTCTATCTCCAGCAAACTCGACACTGATGACATCTTCTGTCCCTGATATACAGGTCGAAGGTCCAGCAGATGAGTCAGATCCTTTCGCACAGAGCTGTGCAGAATATCAAAATTCAGAATATGCAAATAAAGCAAAATCTTATGAGACCATGGAAGATTTGGTTCCTCGAAGTGTTCGCCCTGACAGACCGACTGTTGTTATACCAGGAAAACTGCCTGAAGTACACACGGAGAGCGAGAATGAGGAAGATCGACCTAACGAGATCAATTGCAAATGTGCTCCAACGTGGTGTCCTGCATGGTGGCCACAAAAGGTTTTGCCGGCACCGCAACAGCTTCGAAACTTGTTATTTCCCACCCTAGAAGATTTTCGTTCATTATCATACACTCAGCGACTCTTGTCAATCCTGGCGGTGCCATCGGTCTTGGTACTCACTGTCACTTTACCTGTGGTCAATCCGCCACTAAATCAGAAAGCTGCTGAAGAAGTTCAGGCTGCGAACGATATTGAGGCTGTCATTGCCAAGGACGATGCAGACCGCTATACGGCACACAGAGGCTGGAATCGATGGTTGACCTGCGTGCAATGTCTTCTCGCTCCCCTTTTCATTTCCACCGTGGTTTTAGAGGGGGAGTATCCTCTATTGTATTCTGCAGGTGTTTCCATCGTCATCGGACTTTTACTAGTGGCAATTGTGATGACCTTCACATCGACTGAGGACAGGCCGAGAGCTCACACATGGTTCTGCTTCATTGGATTCGCAGTATCTGTCTGTTGGATCTCGACGATCGCCAATGAAGTAGTCGGAACACTACAGGCATTTGGTACAATACTCGGCCTGAGTGATGCCATATTGGGCCTGACTGTCTTCGCCGTGGGCAATTCTCTTGGTGACTTTGTAGCCGATGTGACAGTCGCTCGCATGGGTTTCAGTCAGATGGCTATATCCGGTGTGTTTGGAGGTCCAATGCTCAATATCCTTCTTGGTATTGGATTGTCCGGAGTCTATATCACAACGTCGAGGCATCAGGTCTACAATACTGAGATTTCTACCACGTTGATCGCCTCGGGGGCAAGTCTGCTGGTCACTCTGATTGTATTGCTAATCGCTGTGCCGGCGAATGACTACATCATGAGCAGAAAGCTTGGATTTGTCCTTTGCGGTATCTTCCTGGCTGGTATGATCATATCAGTTCTGGTCGAAATCTTTACGTGAAAAGCGTGTTCAAGGTTGCGTGTATCGATGATTTTTGAAATATATGTATAATATGTGTATGAGGTACGAAGAGTAATGCTACATGAGGTTGCTATGTGCACCACCGCACATGCACGGACCAGGCTACTGTAGAGGAAGAATCAGGCAGGCTAGGTCGGGATAGGCATGCAGGTGATTTCAATGGATCATGTATTAGGAACGGTCAATCAATGACCGACCAAATTTCAGTATGTAGGATTTATCTATGAAAATGAGGCTCCACAGTTCCTGGTGACATCTGCAATGCTGAACTCGAGAATGGAGATGTCCTCAATGACATCACTGCTGTCGGAATCTGTGGGCTTAATGAAACGCTGAACCGTAGAGGCGATCTGTTTCATTTGCTTGCCTGACCTGACGGCACTTTGTTTCTGGGCGATGGAGAAGTCTTGACCTTCCAGCATTCGGTAAGCTGAAAAGTCGGCATTATTGAACTGAGAGATCGTCGGCCCGAGCGATTGTTTCAACTGTGCGTTCGAATCGTAGTAGGCATTCAATGACTTTCTGCTCTCGTTGATGATGTCGTCTGCATTCCTCATTGCCGCAGCACTGCGAGAATGTCAGTTACGACGCCTGAGCTGGAGTCGTTATTTTTGTGGGGGACCCACCATTCTGCACTGATGGAAGCTGCATGCACGCCATATAACACGATAGCTGAAGTCAAGATTGTCTTGAGAAGCATTGCCACGTCCTTGTAGACTCAGGTGACGAACGTAATGTCAATTAACAAAGAGCAGGTTGCAATTGACTTATATCTTCGTTTCGATGAAACACGTCCGTTGCACCGAATGTCAGAAGCTTTTCTTTGGTAATCGCTTTAGGGTCATGAAATAACATGATAAACCAATAACGTAAGAGATTTTGGGATAGGTAGCATTTTAGTTGTCCTCATGTATATTCCCAGAACAAGTGCTTAATATTTCTGCAAGAATCGGGATATGGAAGATGTAGAGCAATTTCAGACACTCTCTACAAACGTGGAAGAGCGAACGGAGTTTCTTCGACCAGGCACATCCAGTCACTTGGGCAACGGACCGCCCTGGTTCGCGGCCTGCGAGACTTTTCCCGACTCAGATTGATCGCTGACACATCTTGCGTACCGTCGAGCGAACTTGCTACAAAAGCGGCAACGACAGCATGTATTTTGCCGTCGAGTGGTATTCGATGTCCTTCTTGATGTGCCTGCACAATGATGTTGGTACAGTTTGCAGTAAGAGCCATGGACCATCGATTGGGTATGATCTTGTCACCAATACAATAGTACAGCAATATGGGCGTCTGTATCTCGCGATAGAGAGGTGCAAACCTGAAAGTTGGGACCTTGCAGCCTGAAAAGAGGACGGACAACTTGAAAGGGGGATGATTGATCAATGGAAGTCCGCACTCTTTCGATAACCTGTAAGGATCTTCCAAAAGCGCAGTCAATGCCAAACCATAAGCTGCGCCCTGACTGAAGCCTAGCAGTCCATCAAAGGGACCTTCTTGTTCAAGTATCGTCTTCAAATATGCGATTGCTTCGGGCAACCCAGAAAATTGGCGTTGCCAATCCAAGTAGGTGTAATTCCAGGCATATGTGGACTCCCTTCTGATTTTGCTCGGAATGGTGATGAGGTCACTGGAGTTATCCGGAGATAATGCAATGTTGGCAGTTGGGAAATAGAAGGACGCCTGTGTAGCTTCACTCACAGCCATCACTAGATCTGTCGTCCATCGTCTTAGCGTGAGCCCATCTTGACCAAAGCCGTGAAGGCACAAGATCTTTGCCATCGTCCCAGAAGATGTGTGAATACAAAGTTGTGGAGGAGTTTCTGATCTCGATATTCAATTTGTAGTTAGTGGTATGCTCTGGCATTTTTATATCACCACAAGACAAATGCTCCAATCGATTCTGATGAATAAAGAAGAAAGATCAGATCCTTTGGACAAGGAAATTAAAGAAGATAGCCTCGACTGAGACCGATTGAGTTGCTAGATGGCGGTGGCGGTGCTTTGTGCTACTCTTGGACATTTCGCCCAATTTGGACATCAAAGATATTCTCGAAGATGTATGAAACAAGATCCACATGTTTTAGTTTAAGATTCCCGCCACCCAAGCTACGGAAGAAGTGAAGAAGAAAGTGTCCATTGAGCCTCCTTACTCAGAGCAGATTCTCTTCTGGACCTCAATTGATGCTGACACTATTTTTCAAATGCTCAGGAATGAAAGTATGCACAAGGAGGTATTTGATCAGACTCCCAAAGGATCCCGATTGAGGCACGCATCGCCTCTGTCATCTCTAATCGAGCATCGTGGGCATCATGATCTTCAGCTGCCGCCGTGGTAAATGTGGGTGCATTACAGGCAGCATACCGGTCTTGGGCTTGGCTGTGCTTGGCAGATTAAAGAGCCATTGATTTGGTCACGTGTTGGATCTGCTCAAGCCTCCAAAGAGAGTTGATTCGGAAGATGCATCACAAGGTTGTCAAGCACAACACTAGATCTTGACTGATATGACTTCTGGTGACAAGTTGTCACAACTACCTGGGCGAACATGATCGCGTTGGTTCCTTTGGAAACAAGCGCCAACTTTGTAACGGAGAAAGCGATCTTGTCGTGGTAATTGCGCACTATTCTACGCATTGCTGTAATTTATATTTTGCGTCCAGATGGTTGTCTATCAGGACTCGTTAGTCTACCTTGCAAACGCTGATAGATGTGAGGCAAATTCCTGTACGGCGTTGTGCCAATACTGATCTACAAGTTGTGCTGAAGTCGGTCCGCATTGCTGGTGGGGAGACGGAGAACAATCTAACCATCGCCCAAAGGAAGTCGTCGAAGGAGCTAAAATATGGCGTGACCCGTGCCTCCGAAGGTTTGATCGAATATGTACAAGTATGCGAACACGTTACATGTCGTTCCTGTAAATCGTTCTAAATGAAGTAGGATCCCGAAGCACAAGGCCTTCCAGTGCATCTCCTCAAGATCGAGAACGAACCAGACCTGCAATTGATCTTCACTTTTACTCTGAAACGAAGTTCGTTCTCTGGAGTCACATTCGTCACTGGTTCGAATATAGCCGAAATCGACCGCCTCATCACGTCAGGGTACAATGCTGATTCTAACATACAGAAGCATAAGAACGTTAAGCTTCTGGGTGATTACAACTCGGAACAAGGCGATTTAGAATTTCAGTACGTCTGGGACTGGACACCCTCAGATTCTACTATCGTCTCAGGCTTACTCGGGGGTTGGAAATCAGTATGTTCCTTCTCAGAGTTTAGCAAGAGCGAGAACAAATTTGTCACGCTAGCCATGTTTTCTTTTTGGGTACATGATGTTCCTAGGGATGAGGTAGCTGCTTTGCCGATTCCTGGGCGGCCAACTCGCTTGCAAATTCCTTCCTTCTCATCATCCGCTGGCGGACTCGATAGTCCCTCACTACGACCAGATTCACCAGATCTGATGACCCCCCTTGAGTCCGACCATCACCCTTTCTTCAATAACACTAGTGGCTCGACTACCAATGGATTTGACAGGCCCTCGATGACTTCGACGACGGGCACGGGTGCTTTCATCGGCATCGAAGATAAATTGCCAGATGGCACACCAGAAGATGGTCCCGTGTTCCGTGCGACACTGAACGAGCTTGAAAGCAAGACCGCTGCATTTCGGCTGAGAGTCAAAAAGGTGATGAAACGCGCAGCAGAGCTCAAAGATGTTTATAGGGAGTGGAGGCGAGTCAATGTACGCCTATCTGAATCAATTCAAGCGATCGCATCCGAAAAAGCGTCCTTGAAGCCTGTTATGGACACCTACATCAATGTGGCGTTCCGCAAACTTTCGGAATTTCGGGATTACGATGATCATATTCTGGGTTCTGAAATCATAGAGCCTCTGCGTAAAATTTATGAATATGATATAAAAGCAGCAGAAGGAAAGAAGCGTGAATTCGAAGACGAATCTCGTGATTATTATGCATTCCTAGGTCGATATCTTTCGAAAAAGAATGATGCTAGCCAGAAGAAACTGATGGAGAAGGACTCGAAGTACACGACCAAGAAGAAGAATTTCGAATTGAAGCGCTTCGACTACTACTGTTACGTGCAAGATCTTCACGGAGGTCGCAAAGAACAAGAAGTACTGCGTCAGATGACGATATATGCTGAGAAGCAGAGCGATAGTTTGTTGCAGACTGCTGAAGCTATACGAGAACTAAAACCCAGCTTGGAGGCTTTGTCTCTTGGAGTCGAGAACGCACGGAATGAATTGAAGCTAGTGCGCTCTGGCCGAGAAGAACAGAGAAGAAATATTGAGAAGAGTGGAAATTCGAAAGGAGATATGGAATCCGCGGCCGCCACTGTGGCATTAGAGCGGAGTGTCTCCAATGTCCATTCTGCTCAGAGTTCAATCGGAGGAGATGAACGTGCTCGGGAGACCACTGGGCTGGGGTCAGCTTTTAGCCCAAAGCTGGCGGCAGTCGAGACCTCTACCACGCCAGACAAACACAATTTGGAGGGTCGCATTCAAGACTCTGTTCGAAGGAAGGAAGGCATTCTATGGGCGCTGAACAAGCCCGGCTCACATGTGGATCCAGCAGTAGGTGTTCAGAAGCTGAACTGGCACAAATTCTGGGTGACTCTTGGTAATGGACAGATTACAGAATATCGGGATTGGAAAGAGGGCGTGAAACACAGTGGAGACCCGATAGATCTGAGAATGGCCACGGTCCGTGTGGCTCGCAACACAGATCGACGTTTCTGTTTCGAGGTCATAACACCGCACATCAAGCGTGTCTACCAATCGACCAGTGAAGAAGAGCTGGACAGCTGGATCAAGCACATTGTCTCTGCTATCGAAGGAATTCTTGATGGAAGTGGATCGCAGGATTCCGATAGTAGGCAACAACACAATAGCCATGTAAAGCAGCTCGGTGGAAATGCACAGGCAATCTTCTTCGGTGGTAACCATTCCCGTACGAGATTAAGTATCACACGCGAACTGAGTGCCAGCAATGCGGCGAATAAGGGCTCATCAGACGACAATGCACGTCGCATACTATATCTCGTCAGGGATGCGGATCCCGTGTTCAACTCAGTCTGTGCAGATTGCAGTTCCTCGAATAAAGTCGAGTGGTGCAGCATTAATTTAGGCGTCATACTTTGCATTGACTGCTCAGGAGTCCATCGTGGCTTGGGTAGTCACATCTCGAAAGTTCGGAGTCTCACCTTGGATACGAACAGCTTCAATCCTGATCTGGTTGACTTGCTCTGCAGAATCGGGAACCGTGTCTGTAATTCTATCTATGAGGCGACACTCGCGCGTTATGGTACATCGAATAAGCCAACGGAGAAATCGGGACGAGATGTCAGATTACGATACATTACCGCCAAATACGTAGATCGGGCTTTTGTCGATTATCCTTCAATGTCACCCAATGATGTACTACTCGGTAGTCTCTCCTCCAACAATGTTGCCGCAGCTTATAGCGCCCTCGCTTCAAGGGCTGATCCTAGTGTGGTCGACGACAGAACCAAATTGCCAGCAGTCATCCTATCTCTGTTGACCACATCTCCCCCGTCGTCCCCGTCGAAGGAGGCGAAATCAGGTCAATGCGGGGAAGATGCATACAACACATTTCCACTGACTGAATTGTTACTACAGAACGGTGCCGAATTGTCGACACAGATCGATGAGCCGGCGATACAGGATCGCTTGTCGACCAACGCCAAGCACTACGTGAACACAAAGTTAGGAAGAGGTCTTTCCTCACCGCCGGCCTCAGCCGGGACAAGTTATTATGGGGCCCTTGTAGGCTCTCCGGAAGCAGCAAAGCCTACTCAACCTGTTCTTCAAAGGAGTTCTAGCACGAGTAATTCACTGGTTACTGGGGCACAAAAGTTAAGATTGATGAGGCGATCTTAAATTCTCAGTGGGACGAGTTGAAGGCACTTCAGGATCAGCGACGGCGATAGTTCGTTATTTGCGTTGAATGTAATATAACGGATTTTGTATTGGTCAACCACTTTGCAAGGTTGCACACTAGCGAGGCCAGTGAGGGTTCTCACTGATTGAATGTGGTCGGCCACGAGTCCGTGCTTTTGTTCTTGCATGTGATTTGGCTGCTGCAGCAACGGGAAGGGCGTCTGTCGTGGGGGCTCCACGAAAGTGTACGCAATGCCAACAGACTTCCTGGCACATTGAAAACACGCTCAAGAGTGACACTTACAGCACACAGGACAAAGAAGAGACAGGACCAACATGGATAAACTCAAGGTATTGCCTTGAAACGCGAGTATCATCATTTGCTAACGCAAGCCAAGGCCAAAATCGATTCATTGAGACTCGAATCAGAGACTGCCAATGCTAAGCACGATGAAGCACAATCACGCGTCAAGCAATTAGAACAAGAAGCTACACAAAAGGAGCAAGAGATTAATTCTCTTTCACACAAGAATCAATTGCTGGAGGCTGAGGTCGAGAAGCTTGAGGCTCAGGTGAAGGAGTTGAAGGGTCTAGCGGATGATGAGTCTGGCACGAGAGTAAGTCTCCTGAATGAGTTATCTTCTCGAAGAGAGGAATGTTCGCGCTTGCCAAATTGGCAAATCTCGAGAACGTTTCTGGGAAACGGTTTTCTGGCATGATACAGGATCTGACAGAGGTAGAATACGAACGAATCACTTTCGAGAAAGGTGCAGCTTCTCGAAGAGGAACTGGAGACGAACGATGCCAACCTGCGTGAGACGACTGAGAAATTGCGCCAGGTGGATGTCAAGTCTGAGCACTTTGAGCGTCGCGTAGCAGGACTCGAGACGGAGCGTGATGCCATTGAGAAGAAATACGAAGCTATGGTCGAGCAGTACAACACGACCAAGGCCGAATTGGACGAAATGCACAAGCAATTGGAAGATTTGTGATCACCTTAGATTGCTTGTTCTAGCTCTTGCCTTCTAGCAGATGGTCGAGATGATTTTGACGAATTATATTCCTTAAAGCAAATCATGAGAATATTCTAGCACATTGAACATTTCACGGAAGCACCGTAAGGAAAAATTATTGTCGGAAATGTTGGGTCGGAAAGGCCTTAGTGAAATGGATACTTGTCTCTGATGTCTGTGCTTTTCTGTGCTTGCTTGACATGACGACCTTTTGGCAGAGAAGCCTTTGATTACAAGTCACACTGGCTGAGATGAGAGCTGAGAGTGTGATCATAGAAGATTTCATCATCTCCAAGATGAAATGCACGTGCCAAGGAAAGGTTTCAAACAGGCAGAGACAAGGAGAGGGAAAGGAAGAGAGTACCATGAATCACAGGTCATTATTATAAACTTATGAAGGTATGAAAAGGGGCCAAAAGATGTTTCGACTGCGTATGTACACGGAATCTGCTCTTGCTGTCTATCGATGTGATCACTTTGCCTCGCGTCTCTGATGTCCCCTCCCTTCATGATCTAGAGATTGGTTTTCCGAACCCCATTTGATTGGAAAAGAGGCAATGTAGGAAATTTCAGCAAGATCCTTTAACAGTTGCAGCTGAGGACTTCCAAGATGGCAGGTCCGGCAAGGGTGGTGTCATCCGTAGGGGGAGCAGCGGAGGCGGTGAGGACGACGTAGACTTGTCCGGCGACGGCTGCTGGGATGTTGGCGGAGACCAAGTTACCGGCGGCGACGTAGGCCTTGACTGGCGTCACGGTGAGACCGTTGATGAAGTGGAGGTAGTATGCTGTGTTTGGCAGCAGGGTGGTGGCCGACTGGAAGGTGATGTAGTCGTTTGTAAAGTCCTGTGGGACGTGTCCGCCAGCGGTCATGGTCAAGGTTGGGAATGCCTTGACTGGCAGGGCCGGGTTCGTGGCCGGGCAGGAGACGATGAAGGGGGAGGCGAGGGAGTAGACCTGGTTGAAGTCGAGGGGGGTGTCGAATGGCGTTGGGAAGGGCGATGCACCGAGTGAGTTTCGGATGAAGGCCGAGTGACGGGCCTCGACGGTGAGGATGGATCCAGCGGCAGTGAGGTAGGCTGGGGTCGTGATGTTGGCAGCTGCACCGAGGTAGGCCGACACTCCGACACCCTCGAGCACGGAGGCCAGGGAGATGAAGGAGACGACGTCAGTGTAGGGGAACTTGTAGACACATGGTGCCACTGCGCCGATTCCAGCAGTCGTGAGCGCCGTCGTTAGGAAGGAGACGTGGGTCGACTCGTCCTTTGAGATCTCCTGGAGGTTCGAGTAGAACTGACCACCAAAGCCGGCGGCAGCAAACTGCTCCTGAGTGAAGTTCTTGAGACCCTCCTTGTAGAAGGCGTTCTCGAGGTGCTCGAGGGTCAGGGCATAGTTGAGGATGACTCCGTCAATGTTCGGAGTCTGTCTCTTCTCGACAGCGGCACCCTGGACAGTGGCAAGTCCGACGATCGAAGCGAAAATGGCAGCGGCCTTCATACTTTTGATATTATTTGTAGGAAGTAAATTCGAAAGAGTGTGATGGTGGTGGACAGAAAAAAGAGAGACTGAGTGAAGACTGAGCGTGGATGGTAAGGACAAAGGGAAGGAGGGGAGGGGGGGGACACCGACAGTCTTATATTGGGAATCCGACTCGAAGGGCGAGCGACAGAACCACATTCGGAGAGGGGGGGAATGGGCCCAAATCTGTTGACATTCTCCCTGTGCGACCCTTGGATTTGCCATGTCCTCCCTCCACATTCCTGACCACCCTATTGGGAGTCCTCGGGCGTCCACCCATGAATGTCTGTCGTCCTTGCCGCCCCTCAACTCACATTCTGGCATTTCTTGTGGAGGGGACGCCATTCGAAAAACACCCGAGGCCGACCTCTTTTGCGCATTCTATTGGGCCGCAACGAGCAATGATGCCGCCGCCCTTCCCGTGCAGATGTCCAGCAAGCCGGCGAGGATGTGGAGGGCTCACGATGTGAGATCCCTCATTGGTCGATATCCGAGGAGTCCTGGAATGTTGTGCTGCTTCCGGTCGCCAGAAACGCGATCGGCGCGTGGTTTGTGCTGAAAGTCCCCAATGCCATTTCAGTCGCTGCACAAAACAGAAAGCAAACACGACTGAAGGGCTCGCTCGCTCGCTCGCATCTGGGTGATCGGCAACCTCAATGGACCCTGTCAGAATTCAAATGTGACTTTTTACAGGGGTGCCTGTTCTATCTATAAAAATCCACGCGGAAACACACTTGGTCAATGATGTATTCTAGAAAGATGATTTGCCTGTGCATACTGATGGTCCTTCGAACAGGCAGGCTGCCCGACACAGAAGAGTGAAGGGGTAAAGCGTGGGAGAGACGGCCCGGTGATGGATCTCAGATATGGTGTGCCGATATGCAAAATCAAATCCCACATAGTTGTCCTCCAATCAGGAGGTGTTCTCCGTCTGGCACGTCCCGCATTTGCTCACATAAAGTCGCTGCAGCATTCGTCAGTCTTTTGTCCCGTGCAAACATTTTTTGGCTTCGGAGAAAGGTACTTACTCGTCATAATCATCGTCGAGCCTGCTTGAGTCGAGCGACTTTGTGTATGCACCTGTCTGTGCGCCCATCTTAGCGAGTCCGGGCTTAGCTGCTGCTTTCTTCTTCTTTGCCGGTCCACCCCTTTCTGCCAGATTCTTTGCATTTACCATGACGTTTAAGGAGGCTTGAACCTTCTTGGTATCTTCAGCCGTCAACGGCTCGCAGAGTGCCTTGACGAGATCCTGAATGAACTGTGGATATTGTCGCTCCGTGCCAAGATCTGTGATGCCTGTCGCTAATTGTGTGCATACGGAGGCGAATTCATCTTTCGTCGTTGGCCGTGGGTCGAGTATGTCTGATAGTGTCGCGCCTTTTGTTTGGGATTTCAACAACGTCTTATCCTCCTCTGTGATGTGTGCAGCACCAAACAGATCTGCAGCGTTGTTCAGATCCGACTCAAGCTCCATTTGCTTCATCCTCTCCCTGCGTTCCGCAGGCGTCTCAGCGGGAGCAGCATTTCTCTGCGCTTCCAATCTAGCTGCCTCTTCTGCTGCTTGTTCTTCTTCCCTCCTCTTGAGTGCATCCTTCAGTGTTCCTTTCTTCTTAGATGGCTGGGCAGGGACGTTAGGCTTCTCGTCCTCAGAGGGAGCATCCCATGACTCCAAGACACCTTCATCATCTTCCTCATCGTCAAATTTGCCTCTGGCCGGTGCAGAAGTCGTCGCAGTAGGTTCGTAATCCTCATCGTCCCAAGATGCCATGCTTGCCAAGTACCAACACTAGCCTTTGAGCACAGAAAAGCGATATTTTGTGGTGCAAATAAATTGTCGTCCCCATATTGTTGAAATGAGCGATTTGAAGGCCGAAAAATTCTAGCCGAATCGGGGAGCACGACGTGACAATCTCGAATTTCGACGGCCAATTGTTACAAAGCTCTCCCTGACAAGTACGATTACACGGTCATTCTTCAAATTGGACTGCCTAGTAGATATCGTCTACAACGGCATTTACTCACTCATCGAATGGGTGGATCAATCTTTACAAAGTCTTGTGACGTATGGCTCTATCGAAACATCATCACAGCACAAGTCGTAGTGAGTCCAGCTCGGACACTGCTAAATAGTCGATCTATGGCGCAACTCCCTCCCAACAGACGACTCCATCCTACAGCTCTTAGGAAGGATCATTGGGTACCACTCCTTCGAGCGACCTTTTCCAGTCCTGCCGTCATGCAACAGGTATACTCGAGACTGCTGGAATATCGTCGATGGCGAGCAGAGCAGCCCGTGCCCATAGAGCGACGATCTCTGACCACAAAAGCTCGGAGGCGACTCGAAATCAACCAGGTCGCCACAAGCGTTGCTGATCTAGCTGCCAGCTGTGAAACATTTGCGAAGCAGGACGCCGGTACTGTTCGGATCACTTGGTCGAATGAGAATGAAAAAGTCTACGCGACCAGCTGGCCTGTCAACGTGACCCACGCTCAAGGCGCAAGCTCGTTGGACCTCGTCAAGTCACTCGACAGCTCTCCCTCGTCAGCATTGGAAGAGCCTGTCGCTGCCTCGTCAAATCCTGCAGCCTCGGCCTAAGATCTGACGACGAAAACCCCTCAAAACTCATCTAACGTTTTGTTTGCATAGCATGTTCCAGCATAGCACTTCACCTCGAACTCCGCAATATATATGACTTGATAGCTCTTCTGATTTACAGCGATCGAAAACAGTTACCTAGATGTGCCACACGTCATCTATGGAGAAGGGTCTCGTGAAGAGACTATCCAGGCCAATCTCCCACACCATTGAGGGTCTCTGTCTCTCTATGACAAGCAGGTGGACCTTACATAGAAGACAATAATCTATTGGCTCTGTCCTTTTGGGTTTTTTTCCACATGGAGAAACATGATTTTAGAGCAAGTAAATCTGATTATCCCTGTGGTTAGAAGTGACAAGTTCACTTCAGGGAAGCATATATATTTTACCTATTATACTTTTCCCTTGCTTCCAAGCACTATGTAGAGATTCAGACACGCCTTGAACAACGTACTCGGTTCGTTTGTTGCATTTAAGAAGGGTATTATAGAGACCGTAGTGTGATATCGTTCAAGCAAGACCTTGCCTCCATGACGTTGTCCTCCGGCAGTAACTCTACACAACGAGAGCATGCGAGACACAAAGCGACCACCTGCTCAAGCAGCAATGCCGCAGTGTTGCTCCTCTAGCGAACAAGCTCGTGAACCGTGAGACATGATAGGACCAAGGATGAACCCGTCCTGGTATCGAAAGTGACTGGCGAAGGAGCTCAGCAAGCTCATAGCAGCTGTCATCGAAGTGATCTCAATACCCCGAGGAAGATACATGCCATTAGACGCGCGTATGGTGCCAAGCTGTGTCGGACAAAATTATTGTCACAATTGTGTGTTCTTTCAAGCAAATCGGCGATGAGCTGCAAGCACTTCATCATCTCCTTTCGTGATCCCGAAGCTCTGCAGCACAGGTTTCAATTGGTCACCGATCCAGGAATAAGTGGTTTTCACAAGCCCTCCAGCTCTCCGACGACTCTGACCCAGGCCATATCCAGATCGCTCTTCACTAGAGGTTGATGGTGTAGTAGGAACAGTTGCCATCGATGGCAGAGTGTTATCTCCGGCACTTAAGGAGACAAAGAGCGAGAAAGGAACGAGCCAGACGCATATCCCGAAGAAGCTGGCTACTTGGCCAAAACTGATAGCCTGTCTGTTCTTCTGCATGCGGCCAAACTCCCGGAACCAGAAGTAGTGATTCACAAAGACTAGAACACAAGCTGATATAAATCTACCAGACATGAGATTGATGACTGGGAATGTGGCCAGATTCGAATAGTAGATTGCATGACTCGCGAGACTGAGTAGGACCAAATACCATGGAAGACCGTCAAACAATGACAAGACTAGCACTGTACAGATTACAAATATACCGGTTCTGATACACCTCTTGGAGAAGGAGGCATGCTCTTCGACAAATTCGGAGACGTAGTATAGGCCAGATGCTATCGATAATGTGACGAGAATGAAAGCCAGAACGCCTCCGATGAATGAGAGCGCCGTCAGAATCAACATCTGGGTCCGACACGAAGGTCAAAAGCCTAGCAGTAATACTTCCGACGCGAACAATTTCGAACTTGGGATCTGACGCCTGTACTGCCAATCCGTAGAGAAAGCTGTAGGAGAAGACTTCCAATGTTGTTTGTTCACTTCTGTCATTTGGAACTCGACTCCACCAAGATTCCTCCGCGGTTTGAGGCTTGAGCAACATACTAAACGAGCTCCTCCCATATTGTGGGCCGCGTCCTCAAATCGATCTCTGCTAGTGATTACAGTATGAGTGTACAGGGTGAAACGAAGCATACCTGACTGATTCGAGAGGCAGGTGGTGGCCAAGAGTGTAGAGAGAAAGGAACTCAGATCCCAGTCTTGCTCGACCATAGTATAATGAGTGCAGAGCAAGAGCCGCTTTTGGGTCAGGACAACAATAATGATACAGCGATGGAGTCGGCACAAGCTGCACCACCCGAGCCATCGCCACGCGATAGAGCCTTAGAAGCATTCAAGAAGAAGTTGATTGATCATAGGGAGTACGATGCAAAGCTCAAGAACCGTAAGTGCCCTTGATTTGAGATCACCTTGTTTCCAATCAGTGCTAAATAAGCAGTTCGTATGGACATTCGTGGTCTCGACAAAAAGTACAATAAAACCGAGGAGGATATGAAAGCGCTGCAATCTGTTGGTCAAATCATTGGGGAAGTCTTGAAACAACTCGACGACGAACGCTTTATTGTTAAGGCCTCTTCTGGACCTAGATACATCGTGGGTTGCCGAAATAACCTTCGCAAGTCGAAGCTCAAACAGGGAGTCAGAGTCAGTCTCGATATGACTACTCTTACGATCATGCGCATTCTGCCTCGAGAGGTCGACCCTCTGGTCTATAACATGTCTCTCGAAGATCCGGGTAAAATCAACTTTGCTGGTATTGGTGGATTAAACGACCAAATCAGAGAGGTTCGAGAAGTTATAGAATTACCCCTCAAGAATCCTGAACTGTTTCTGCGAGTCGGAATCAAACCTCCCAAGGGGGTCCTTTTGTATGGCCCACCAGGTACAGGAAAGACATTGCTTGCGCGTGCTGTCGCATCCTCACTCGATACCAATTTTCTCAAAGTTGTGTCGTCTGCTATTGTGGATAAGTATATTGGAGAATCGGCTCGACTCATTAGGGAGATGTTTGCTTATGCAAAGGAGCATGAGCCATGTATCATTTTCATGGATGAGATAGATGCTATTGGAGGTCGTCGGTTTAGTGAAGGAACTTCTGCTGATCGAGAAATCCAGCGAACTTTGATGGAATTGTTGAATTGTCTGGATGGATTTGATTACTTGGGACAAACAAAGGTTATCATGGCGACCAACAGGCCAGATACATTGGACCCGGCTTTATTGAGGCCCGGACGTTTGGATAGGAAGATTGAAATTCCTCTGCCTAACGAGGTAGGACGGATGGAGATTCTCAAGATTCACATGACTGGCGTCAAGCAAGAGGGGGAATTTGACTTTGAAGCTATCGTGAAATTGAGTGATGGTTTCAATGGTGCAGATTTGCGAAATGTTGTTACAGAGGGCGCGTTCTTCTGTATCAGAGCTGATCGGGATCATCTTATTCAGGAAGATCTGCAGAAAGCTGTCAGGAAGGTGAGCGAGATGAAGAAACTCGAAGGTAAATTGGACTATGGGAAGGTTTAGTCAAGTGCTGGAGCGCTCTCTCCTGCATACAATCACGATTGCTCTGATCAAGTCGAAGGTCATATCATGCATCAAATAGCAATCTTGGCGAAGAATTCTTGCTAGACATGCCGTCATTAGGTTCTTTAATAAGAAGCAAGGCGCACAAGCGTATTTGCACCTCGTGGCAACGATAATGATACGATACATGACCCTCCTTAGCCTCCTTTTGTAACCATGGCTGTAATCACAATCCCAATGGCTCTTTCTCTCGTCTGCTCAGTTCCATCGGAACATGACATACCACTTCTTTGCTCGCGTTCACTTACCGCTTGACTTTCCTCCTGTGAGTGCTCCGTGACATCCGAACCGTCATCGTGCGTGAGCCACAGCGTCTCCTGACCAATTACATATTTGGTTTGTGATCTTGGCGCTTGCGAAACCTTCCGAGCAGATAGGTCAATTCAAAATACTCTATTCGCAAGACACGCTGGTTTTACATGGTCTGAGCACGACCGTGTGCGGCAAAGCGCTGCCTTGCCAAGCGGCGAGCACTGAAGATTCTGCTTTGACTTGCTCGAGTTGAGTACGCAAGGTCAGTTTTCGTCATCAGATCAACACAGCAGATTTGGCAAGGAGACACAGAGGATGTCTGCTAGGTAAACGATTCGATACCGTAGGATTTGCGACACTATAGGGTACAGACAGCTCAAGCAGATTCCCGCAGGCTGCACATTCGCCTGCGATAGAACGATCACAGCTTCAAGCTACCTTTTCTTCCAGACACCAATTTCTGCGCGGACCAAGCTCGTGGAGGAAAACGTACTTGGTATTTTGGTATTTGAATCATGGCATCACGACTCCTGATATGCTTGCTGGTCGCCTTTTGTCTGTGCGAAAGTCTCGTCATCTCCCCTGTCCAGTTCATCCATGGTACGAGCAGTGTCCATCTCCAGCCGGCGTTTGAACAAGATCACGCCAAGGTTCAGATCTCGCATGTTGCCGTGCATCCTAACATTCGCAAGACTCTACTGGAACGATTCAGTCCAATCATCTATCTGCATCCGGACGATCAGTATCTCCCGGCTGACCCGGTGACCACCTTTCGCACCTATTGGAATGGGACGACGAATAGAATGTCGATTCCACCAAGTGATCTTGCTGGTCTACCGCTCTCGTACGAAGTTGATGGACGGCTCGTGCAACGCTCGGAGGAGGTTGCACATCGTCGTCCTTCCCTGCACTACAGCGAGGAGGGCAATTCGTCAGATGCATACAATGAGTTTCGACGACCGGATGCGAAGAGTGGTCTGGCTAGAGTGACTGCTCCCGTGACTGCTCAGGCTCGTCTCATGACACAGGGAAGTCATGCGGGCAAGATCTACATGCAATACTGGTATTGGCATCACTTCAACGGCGCCCAAGGATTCTCCGTCAATTCGAGCAACTCTCCGTTGGGCGACGCAGACGGCGTCACGAGATGGGAATGGTGGCCACTAGCCGTCCACAATGCGGATTGGGAACACACGACAGTCACCTTGACACCGAGGGGTCCAAGAAACAAGACACTGGCGGACGTGAGAGGAGGTCACTTTCAAGCCGAGGACTATGATGTCGAAAGTGTCTATTACACAGTTCACTCTGAGGTCGAGGACAAAAAGTTGGAGTTTCCAAAGGAGGGACATCATCCGATCGTCTATTCCCATCTCAACTCCCATGCTTGCTACGCCACGCCAGGAGATTTCTGGAACAAGGATCCGGCCTTTGACGGTTTTGTCAACTCCTTTGTCCGGTTCATCACATTCGGCCGAATCCAGCAAATCAAGATTATCGACATTGGATTCGATCCCCGGAGCGCCATCAGGTGGTCAGACTACCAGATCTACGACGTATCTGATGCCACGGAGGGCATTGCACCAGATTGGTTCCTGTGGAAAGGTCACTGGGGCGATCCAGTCGACCAGACCGCGAGAGTGTCACCGCCCGCATACGTACCCATGCGGAGATCCCTGGACCTGACCCTCTGGATCCTTCGAAGACTCGGCAAACTCTCAAAATTCGTCAAGCCGGCCAAGAAGGCACCAAGGGGTCCTTTTGCCCATTGGACTTGGTTGACGCTCGATGTCCTACCGGACAACTGGCACGCCATGCCAAAGACGCCACCGTCAAGGTATGCCATTGCTCAATTGATTGTCACCTTGCTCTTGATCCTCGGTGCCCTCTGGGCACTCGTCTCTCTCTGTGTCATCGGCCTGTTGATTTTCGTCCGTGCAATCCTGAGACGCAGCTTTCCCAAATCTTTTACGCAAGGCCGCAAGATGGGAGGCAAGAGATATACCCGTCCAAATGACGACAATGCGAAAGACGAAACCTCGTCCTATGAAATGATCCACAATCGACACGAAGACAATGATTGAGGAGTATGAGAAGAGTCTCGCGGACTTCTGCAGTGTATTCTGAAACATACTTCTACATTTGAAAACTGTATATTATCTACTCTACATGCATATGGATCTTTATGATTATCGACCTAGTGCCTCGCCTTGCGCTCGAACAATGCAAAGAATTTGTTTTGTTTAGTACTTGTTGTACTTGGAACAACTTTGACCAATTTGAGGTCTTTGGTGTCTTTGATCTCGACTGATTCCCCTTTGACTGGATTCGATATGGACGTCTCTACAGTCGTGCAATCTGACTGGGTATCGCTCTTGCTGCGTTTGCTTTGGGTCTTCGAAGGAGTAGATACTGTTTTGCGCTTCTGCCTCCTGGGCAGCTCTTCGTCTCCCGAAGCACAACGCCAGTTCTTGAGGAACAGTTCAGAGACTGCGGATGTTGCAAATTCGCCCTCTTCGACCCACTTTCCACTGTCGTTAGCTGCCTTGAAGGCTTCCAGAGCCCGTGCTGCATCCTCATGACCGCAACATAGGACATGAGAAGTGCGGCGTATATGTGAAAAGAGATGGATCGTAGAGCCACAGTCTTTCGCCTTCAATCTCTTCTTGTGCTTCAAGATGATTTCATCCACATCGTCCTCCGCTGCCAAAACTATAGTTGGAAAGTCGTATAGCCCGGCCAGTAGCCCCTTGGCTTTTTTCTCGAGGTACACTTTCGTGCCCTGTCTTATGACAATGACTACAGAGTTCTCCTCGCGCTGAGCCTTCTTTTGTGGCTTGAATGGATACAGATTCTGAATATAGGTCTCTGGCTTCTCGGACAGGACGGAAACGTCTATAGAGGAGGGGCATATTGTGCAGAGATCCTCTATATCGCCAAATACTGACATGCAACCAGCTCGTGATTCATCGTCCTTGGCATGAGAAAAGAAGGATTTGCGAGTTGACTTCAGTTGAATTAGATTCTGTCGCGCAATACAGTGTTCTGCAATAGGACACTTTGAACATGACGGCAAGGTAGGTGTGCAAATAGTGGCTCCGAGTTCCATGAGACTCTGATTTAGTGCTCCTGGTTGATCTCCCTGTACGAGCTCGGCGGCCCGTTGCCATAAGAGCTTTGTTCCGGCACTCTTTGGCGTGGAAGTGTCTCCATGTACGGCCAGCACGCGACTGAGCACACGTTGTACATTGCCATCGATGATCGCAGATGGTATGTCGAAGGATATTGAGAGTATTGCGCCTGCAGTATACGGTCCGACCCCAGGCACCTGTTTTATCCAGTATTCTGGATCTCGCGGAAATTCTTCCATCTTTTCGACAAAGTGCTCGACCAAATACTGCGCCGCAAGGTGTAGTCTCTTTGCTCGAGAATAATAGCCCAACCCAGCCCAACAAGCCATCACATCTTCTTCACTTGCATTCGCCAGCTCTTCGATGGTCGGGAACTGCTCCAGCCACTTCGTGTAATAGGCTATAACTGTTTTGACTTGTGTTTGCTGCAACATAGTCTCGGAGATGAGGCATCGATACAGACGATCTACGTAAGCGTTGTAGTCCGACGAAGAATAAGAGACCGCTGGCACGCGCCAAGGCAGTATTCTCGCGCTCTCTGCATACCAAAGCAGTAGCGCTCTCCGAATCTGTTTTGTCCTACTTGGCTCAAGATAATGTAGGGCAGCACTGTGTCCTCCCAGTACCTTTCCTGGCATGATCTACTTTAGGAAGGCATCAAGGTTACTTCAATGAAGAAGCTGGCATTTCGCATTGAACAGGCAAGTTGCCGTCAATCTGTTGGAAACATGTAAAATCACAATCGAGAGTGCTGCACGCCTCGCGTAATTCTCGCGTTCTTCGAAATGTGGAGAGGCTCAGGCAGCTAATGCATCTCATCAACAACATGCAGCAATTGGAGAGCTATATAATTATCACTCATCCCGAGCTTGTATCAAGTATTGATCAAAGTAGGAAGCTTGGTACATCCGCTTGGACTTGAAATCGCTGCTCCAAGTTGTATTGGTTTTAGCGTTGTCGGAACATGTCAATGGTGCGACATTAGGCATTTTGTAGCATGAAGCTTTTGGTCCAGAAGTGCAAAAGTCTTCCATCGGGAAAATACTTGTACTGCCTGAGAATCCAGGACCCAGATAGGGGATCATCCAGACTTAGCTAGTGTCTACTCCTGACTGGCTGATTCCTGTCTTTTAAAATTTTCACCCAGACAAGATTGAGCTTGATAAATCTTCCCACAGTCTGCTAGCATTGGATGGTTAAGTGAATACAATGGTCATTGCAGCCTATATTCTAGATGTCTTTAGCGTAGTTGAATTTCGAGCTGGTCTGGATGACCTTTCTTTCAGACAATGTCAAGAGACATTAGGAAGGACAGGACTGTCGGTACATAGAATTCGGATCGCATGCAATACACTTCTGGAAATAATTCACACCATAATGCCACGCTTGTCACCCGTAAGAGTATCATTTAGCTAGCTTGTGACGGTACGGTCTATAAACTATAGCATCAACGGATCGGAGCTGTCGCTAGCTTTTGATGAGACTTCCGTGCAACAATCTCAGCACAACTAAGCGGCAATTTGATATGATATGCAACTTTTACCGATATAGACAGTATTCCTACTGCTCAATTTCCTTTTGCAGAGACATTCATGACCTTGCTCCTGTATTGGCAACCCATTGGTCAGAACGAGACGGGTTTCAGGTATTGTGCATCCTGCCATAGTCTGCATGAAACAAGATTCCAGGTCTAGCTACCTGGAGTGGTCTCTCCTTTCTGTGAACATGTATGCTGTGCCCCCAGCATTCCAAAAAAGACCTTCAAAGCATATCATAAGGACCCGTCTTTGCTGACGATAGTCGGAAATCCGATTGAGGGAGATGGGCACTTGTGCCATTGAGGAGTCTATCAGTCCCTTTGTCACTCTCATATCATGCTTAATATGCCCCTTCCGCGCTAATCTTCTTGAGTTCCCATTCTTCCTCGAACTTTTGCCTCAACTGATTCAACTGGAAGAGGATTGTCTTGCATGATTCCGTGACTGCCTCTCTAGGCTCGAATCCCTCTACTGTCTGTACTCGAAGAATGAAGCTGTGGTCCAGGGGATGCTCGACCTTGTATGCTGCAAAAAGCACTCTGTCGTCCTTCAAGAGCTGGGCTCGTAACAGGTTTCCCAACGTATGATCCTCTTTCTCGAAACGAATCGTCGCACAATTGGGTAATTTTGAATCCGGTGTCAGCGCGACCTTGGCAACTCCATCGGGCACCAAAATCAACTCGTAACGTTCGGGGGCGTTGGACATTGCTGCTTATTGATAGTACCAGACTATGTTCTATTGCTTCAGCTGTACAAGAATAGCCTAGGCCGAAAGAGCAATGAACAAGGGCTAAGAAATCACAGAAAGAAGCTCAGCCGGCTCATGGTGAATGAAGCCAGGTGGGCTCCACAAAAAGAAAGCAATTGCAAAAACTATCTCCGACTGGTTTCGATCCAGTGATTTCCAGGTTATGAGCCTGGCGCGATTCCGCTTCGCCACGGAGATTGTATGTTGCTTGATGCACAGTTTGCAATCTGACAACATATATAATAACGAGCATTCTCCCAGAGACACCAAATTTTAGCTGCACAGGTTGACCTCACTGGACTTGTGCATAAATTGTAATCCATCTTGTGTATATTCAAACGTCTTTGAGTCGTTCACGACAAGTGATCCACTACAAACTAGGTCTATACATCACTTTTCTTTGAAAACGACGCGGCAGAGCGGACTACATGCTACGGATAGCAACACATGCCTCAAGTTTAGAACTTACAAGCACAATGAGTCGAGAGGACATCAAGAAATACGTCTACCCGGTAGATGACTAACCAGAGTGGAATCTCAAGGACCTACGAGTCCTACTTTGGCTCCCAATCCTCCTGCACCAGAAGGCACATGCATCCTCATGGCCTGGTTCATGGACCCCTTCAGATCCGTGTCTGCTGGCACGTCCTCCTCTGCATTCCTCTGCATACTCGTCAACTGATCGATCGTCACAGTTTCCTCCAGTACCAGGCGAACAGCCTCCTCTATGCTATCCGCCACAGTCACCGACTTGCCTTCCTTCATGGCCTTTTCGCGCGCTTCCGCCGCTTTGCCATCAATATGTGCGTTTTTCAGGTTCTCGAAACGTGTATTCCGTTCGGCTTCTGTCTCCTGCAATCTCTTGGCATCTGAGGAGATCTTGTTTTCTACCTTTGCTTGCATCTTTTCCCACGGTTGCAAGGTCTCTTCCTTGATCCGTTTCTCTTGCGAGAAGATGGGGAAGATGTGGGCTTCCGTGTTGAAGATGACTTCATCCAAGCCCAAGGCCACTTCATCCCTCTCGGAAGCGAAAATGAGGTAGAGGTATTTGAGAGTCTCTGCCAACCAGAAGGACTCCATATTATCTCGCTGTTTGGGGGGTATCTGCATGACATTGTCCACAGAGGTGTAACCTTCATCTTGACCTACATGCAGATACTTTTCGAATGCCGCAAAGATCAACCATGCCCAATCTCTGTACTTTTCGTCCCTCGTGAGTCTCCACATGACAAAGAGACTTTCCACGGTCTCTGGACGCATCAGGTTGTGTCGATCACGCTCGTGTATGTCGATATCTGGAGAATTCGAGGTCGTGCTAGGACGCTCTGGATTCTCGTTGAAGAAGACAATCTCAGGGGCCAGCCCCGTTGTGGTACAGTTGTACATCTCGTAGCACGATCGTGTCAATTCTTCCGCCAATTCCATGTCTTCATCCTGAGTCTGTGACCACCACGTTTGTTTCCTGGCTTCCTTGTACGAAAGTCCACGAGTCGCGCCGAGTGCGAGAGTACCGGGCAGGAAACAAACGAGATGATCCATCTTGGAGTCCGTCGGGCCTTCTACTCCAGAATGTTTCTCGCCCACAAAAGTCAATCCGTTTGGTTGCGACTTGCCGACCAGGTACTGCTTGATTCCTGCAACGGCCTTCTGATATTCATTCCTGTAGACAGGACTGTCGGTCATCAGCCACTGTTTTGCGAGGTATTCGTAATAACTATCGCCACGACTACCGAGTCTGATTTCACTACCCTGATAATTCCCACTCTCGGGCTGTACAAAGATGGGTACAAGGCCACCTTTGGGATCGTTCTGTCTGAGTCTGGCCATGACCCTCTCCGCAGCGACTCCATATCTCGGATCACCCAAGGCATGACTCAAGAATTTCATCTCCAACTGTAAAGAGGCAACCTCGGCAGTACTAGAGGCCCCCGAATCGTCGTGGCTAAGCTTTCCCTTGCCAGTCTTGAGGTTGACAGAGGCCGTGGGGATCCCACTCGCAGTATCGTACGCGCCGAGAAGTCGATCACCGAGATCTTTCGCTTTCGTCAAGTATGCCTTGTCCTGTGTCAGGTGATAGATCGACAAGAGTCCACCTAACATCCGAATTGTCGTCTCAAACACATTCACCTCCGCATCCACATTGAATGTATGCGTGGTCAAGACCCATTCCCGTGCAATGTCGAGATGTTGCGTCAAATCCATCAGGAACATCGTGTCGAGAGCATCAATGATTATCCAGCCCATGCCTCCAGGTATCATGTTCTTTCCCGTCTTGCTGAGTGGGTGGAATTCGTCCTTACCCCAGGCAGATTTCGTGTAGGCAGTCCAGGATTCCACAAAGACGGACTTGATCCGATCCTGTTTTACTGTATTCGACAGACTCACAATCTCATTCTCCGCACTGGTCATACGAGCCTGGCTCAGCTCAGTCGACGAGTCCCTCTTGAAGATGAAGAAGAAGTAGAAAAGCACGAGGAGTAAGACAGCAAGTATTGGATAACGACGTTTTCGGTAGAAAGCACTCCGGGGTCGAGGAACACCTCCATAGAATGGTTTCTCCTTTTTCGCATACCACGACTTCGATCCCGAGTCACGTCTGTTGCGATAGGTAGTTGGTATGCCATTCATGGAGAAGCTCATCCTTCAGAGCGCCAACACACAGACGGCCGAGCGAAACAAACACGTCCTGATGTTCCAAGTGAGTCGACTATACTGTTCCGTGTCCCTCAGCTAGTAGCAGTTGATTCCCTGGCGAGCAAAAGAACTATGACGCACGTCAATTGACCATCAGAAGTAACAATTTTGGGTGTCGTGCGCCTCACGTTTGCGGGCTCGTGTGGCTGTCGTATCTACTACAGATCGATCAAAAGCCACAGCGACCAGATACGAGCATATTATCCTGGTTAGAGTTTCTACGTATGCTTCGATGATGAGTATCTATTGTCGTCCCAGTAATGCATTCCTGGATGTATTAAGGGATCTTTTCCAGACGCTGTCTCGGCTTCATGAAGTGTATATAGTCTAAAGCTTTTTCTTCAGAAAGATGGTGGCCTGTGGATTTGTATTGTATCGAGCACAATCGAGATAGCCACGCCGACGATACACCGCCAACGCAGCCAGAAGATCATCCTTGGAATCCAGATACATCCACTCGACTCCCTTGCTCCTTGCAAAATCTTCCAGAGCATCCACGAGCCGATCTGCAATCTTGTGTCCTCTATAGCCATCTCGCACAAACAATCGCTTCACTTCCCCGACCACCATGCCTTCCTCTAGTCCAGCTTCCTGAAGCTCGTGTTGCGAAAACAGTCTCAGTGCCACGCACCCGATGGGTATCTTGTCGCTTGTCGTCGTGCTCGTCGAATCGTACGCCAACCAGATTCCGATTCTCGACTCCTTTTGCATCGATTCTTCGAGGAACGCTTCCGTTTCTGATGCCGTATCACGCTTCACAATGTCGAGTGCTGTATAGTACTCATTCAGAAGAGTATGAACATGCAAGAGGTCATCACTTGTCGCCTTTGACAGTTCAATCTTCCTCTCGACTTGATTCGGCTCCATCGGGGTCCAGAATCCACGTTCCCTTCTTGGCCGACAATGATGAGTCAATGAGCTCGTGAGCTAGTGCGGATTGAGGCAGAAGTCTTGGCAGATTGGCAGACACCAAGTATATCACATCACATCGTCAGGCTTACTGAATTGCTCGAGATAGACTCACACGAACCCCACAAATCAGCCAAAGTTTGTCCGAGATTCAGCCACCTCGACACTGTACTTGCAACACTGTCAATCGAGGGTGATATGGGAATAGGAAGCAGCAACCAATTTTTGTGCTTATTCTACTTCATACGCCACCTTCACGTCCTTGATACTGTCCCACATCGACTCCATGGCATTGACCACGTCACTGGGCAAGGCTCCCGCAGCACACGCTTCTAAATTCTGCCGTACTTGCTCATTCGAGCTCGCACCGAGAATCACGGCATCAGAATCGCGCAATGGCGAGTGATGCATGAACCACCTCAGCGTTGCATTCAAAATAGTCATGTCTGGACCATGACTGCTCAATATCTGTTGCAGTCTCTCAACGGCAGCGATGAATGGCGGTATGCAGTAAATTTGACCAAAGACGGACATGGCCTCATATCTGCTTCCTTTCTCCGGGTTCAATATCGAATCGAGGGGCTTGGCTAAGAAACCTCCTGCTAGTGGCGAAAATGCATAAAACTGAATATTCAGTTTGTGGCATAACGGTAGACGATGACGCTCCGAGCTTCGAAGAATCGGGTTATATCCACCTTGATAGACTGTCGGAAGGACGTAATCATTCTGCTTACAGATGTCATATACTTCTTGAATCTGCGTAGAGGAGAGATTCGAGATGCCAAATCGTCTAAATTTACCCTGTCGATAGAGGTCATTCATCGCAGAGCATTGATCTTGCAACGGTGTCTGTTGGTCCGGGCCGTGGAGATAATAAATGTCCAACTGTTCTTGGCCTAGAGCAGCTAGACTAGCATCGCAATTCCTCCTTATGTTCTCGGGCTTTAGAGATCCCGGCGAGAAAGCCGGTGCTTTGGTCGCGACGCGAAATCGCTTGTAAGCTTGCAACTCGCCCAACATCTTCTCGGACGCGCCTGAACCATACACTCTGGCGGTGTCGATTTCCGGGACCTTGTGTTGGGCGAGCAAATCCAAGAGTTTCGCAGAAGTCTCCCTGTTTGCCAGGATGTTTGTGTTGCCGACTGAACCACCCATGAATCCCATAACCACTCGAACCATCTTGAAAGCAGGTTACCGATGCTTCCCACGACAAGCTGCAGATTCGGCTCCCATTTTGGCCCTGCACTGACTTCAGCGACGAATGCAAACCAGAGTCTCTGCGACCTGCTTGGTCATCAGCCAAATTTCATCTCCGTCATCTCTCCACATCATCATCCAATGTGGCTTTGGCTAATTTCTGCTGAAACTCTCTGGCAAAGGTGGCAGGGTCCACGCCATCGGACGAGTCAATTAGCTCGAATGGTACTTGGTGGGCAGAGTATTGGGGCCCGTTCGACATGACTGTATCTTTCGAGACGAGTCGTATCTCTGGGACTCCATCACTTTGCATCTTGAGAACTTCAGGCCAGTCAAACAACAGTGAATCTGTGCTGGGACTGTATGGATTGATGTCCATGAGCCAAGCCTTGTCCTGCTCCACAGATGCATAGATATCATAGACATCTGTCCACAGGTCAGAAAAAATAAGGTCAAAGTGATGGAGAGGCACTTACAATTCGATTCCTGAAATTTGACCTGTAGATGCGTTTGAAACATGTCGAGGGCAAGCCTGACAATGTCTCTCGTCTGTGACGTCAGAAAGTCGTAATGATTGATGTCCCTCTGCGAGACGGCAACGAGGTGATTGTCCTTGACGAAGCACCGGAACTCCATGGATGGCTGTGCATTGAACCACTTCTTCAGCACGAGTTCATATTCGTGGACTTGCAGGGGCGCCGCTTTCTCGGAGCAATGTTCGAAAGCATGTTCGAGGTCATGGACGATGAAGTCAGACGACTTGAGAAGTAGATAGATGTCGTTTGGTGAGGTACACTTGAGAGTCTTGTCTGCCGTGATCCAGAGAGCGTCCTTGGGAGAAGACCAATTCAACTTGGGCACGATGGCGCCTCCAAGTGCCTCCATCTCTGTCTCGATCTGCTCGTGGAGTTCCCTGAAGGCCTGAGTGGGATCAATCTCGGAGAACCCTTCGTCTGAAAAGTCACTTTGCGTATCGTCCGAATCTGAATCGAGTTCTGTAATCTTGCCTATCGTCCTCGAGTCCTGAGGCAACATCAGACCATCCTCGTTGAGATATTGCAGGAAAGTGAGCGGCAAGGGCTTGATCACTCGAGCACGAGGTGAGATATTTTTGAACTTGGGATGCCAATGGGAGAAGCTGCAACGCATGATGTGCTCTCGCGTGGGATACGGAAAAGTCATGTCATTCTCGTCCTTATCCCTACTGTACAGCTTGTTCTTCTTGATGCATTCTCGAACCTCGGGTGAGAGGTACAGACTCAAGGTCTTCTCGTCATCATTGGCCACAGCTTCTCTGATCTTGGTGGATGAAACACCAAACCCTTCTTCGGTCTTGAGAGCCAAGATGTCGATGGACTTGCCCCATTCTGAGGGAACGTCTTTCATATCACCGGCAGAGAGTGCCGAGATGTATTGCTTCTGCGACGCCGAGGACCCCCATTTGTCGTCCTCACGCATGGCACAGAGAAGCTTGCCATGACGGAAGAAGTCGCCGAGACCGGACTTTGACAGATCGTGATCGGGATAGTATTTCTTGTCGAGAATCCTGACAAAGGTATCGTATCCTACGATATAGATCTGCTTCGCTTCCGGTATCTCTGCCTGTATTGCCCTGAACTTGTCCTACACACGGATCAGCAGGGATGATCGGCGCCGTGTCTCATCGTCTCACCACGAAATAAGGATGTTTCGTGAGACAGATGTGTGTCTCGCAAAGCTCAGAGACAGTCTTTGAGAATGCCTCCATCAGTTGTACTCGGCGGCAATTCTCACGAGAGTCTTTCGTGCCCTTATCTGCGTTTTGGACGGCATACATGAGCAACTAAGGATTCAACATGGTCCTAATGATACTCTCAGATGACTCACCACTGCCGAAGGTTTCTCGTGAGGCTTTTGTAGAGCGGCCCGGATGAGCGCAAGATGCGCACTGTGTGGTGGATTGAAAGACTGCAGAGATTTAGAACATGCCTTTCATAACATTATAACTATGACTTACGGAATCGAGAACAATGAGAGACTTCGTTGCTCGACTTAGAGGACTTTTGGCCGAGTTGAGAATCTTCAGAGACTCCATACTCTCTTCGAAGGACTCAACCTCCTCCGCCTGCATAAAGTCGCAGAGATCAGCCTCTCGTTCACTCGACAGAATCAAGACTTGATTATTCCCAGAGAACAAATGTCGAGAGATACAGAACATCAATGAAGAAAATTGTGATTGACTCGAGCAGAACACGGTTTACATCACATGTGGAGCCGGGCTGCACACACGAATTTATGTTTCATTCATCTTCATCGTTGTTATGTACATATACGTAGAGACACTTTTGCATATATGCCTCCTAGACTGCCTGAATCCATTTGAATCAGAAGAAGACAGCCACCAGCACATTGCACGTCTCGTCTCGTTGAGCACCTGAAACTCCAATATCAGCGTGCCGGTTTGTTTTGTTATTCTTGGCACGAATGCAGATAGTTACAGTACAGCTCCGAAAGGATGCCCAGATGTATGACGAGAGTGTGAACGAATAGCAACAGGATTCCCGAAACTCGTGCTTGGAAGACTGAATCTGATCGTCGTCGACACGCTACATGACGGGCTTTATACACAGATGAGTGTGTCATCGAAAATTGTCGTCAATCATATTGGGGAGGCACGCCGCTTCCCTCTCCTGCACTCTCATAGACCGGCAATTCCTCTTCGACAGTATGCCCCGAGGCCGTCGTTCTGTTCCTCTGCCTCTCTCGCGCTGCAGCAATCGCCGCTTCGAGCGCCTTGTGAAAGCGTTCGATGCCACCTTCATTGAAGATGAACTTTGCCTTGAGTGTGATGCCGCCCCCGAGCTGCAGACCTCCACCTGGTGTAGGGTGCACTTCGCCCTCGTAGAAATTCGGCCCGAACCAAGGCTGACCAATTTCGGGTCTGAGCCAACGATGCAGAGGCAGGATCAATTGCTTCAGTGGGACCGATTCGACTACTCTCTTGACATCTCTGGATTCCTGAAAGACTAGACGATAGGAGGAGAGATGGAGCACTCCCGTCACTGGTGTAAAAGAGGTCAATTGCGACGTGATTCCGGGAAACGACATGAACGTCTCATCTGGCGCCACAGGGGTAGGATCGGAAGCACACGCACCGGATGTTACCCAGCGCAGCGACATGACATATGAATGAGATGAGGAAAATACAGAACGACGGAGTTTGTGGCGATAAAGACAGAGTCAAGGTTACAGCGGCTGATGGCATAACGGTGGAGGCAAAACGGTTTATGGAGCCGGAGCAGACCTCAGGCGCATTTTAAGAATTCTCTCGTTCATACAAGAATTCAACACTCCATGGAGCCTCTAGACTCACTCGGGCCACCACAATTCTACCTCTTCTCACCTTGAATTGTAATGATGATGTTACGTCGGTGCTTCATGGCTCGAAATTCAGCCAACTGGATGTCTTGCCATTGTCTTGTTTCAATCAGCCAGGGCAAGCATCACTTGCCATCCTTGTGACAAAAAGTTTTGTTTTTGAGAGGTCAGGAGATGGTGAAAAGCACTTACCCTAGAGCCAGTTGTCCGTCCCTGATGGGAACATTGAGACTGGCACCGAGCAGAGAGCTCTTGACATGGGATGGCATACTATCGCTGTCAACCTCACTTCCAATCACAAATGGCCATTTCCCTTCACGGTACCGACTGCTGAGAGTATGTCTTTGCACTGAAGAGAGTATGGCTGAAGAGAGGGAACTTACTCGTCGGGACCTTCGGCATTGTGTCTGTAGAGTTCCGTCGGTCCAAGTTCTCGCGTCTTTTCCGGTGCAATGCGGTCCATGGAATCCGAGAGGTCTAGTCTTGTGTCACTGTCCCAATTCTCATTGATGGTGATGGCTGCACTCGTGTGCTGTAACTTGAAGAATCCATCAGTCTTCTTCCACTACATGGTCCGAGCGCGACCCGTGCAAAAAGTGACTGTGGTAGTCGAGCTCTTGCATGAGTCGTGAGCTACATTCAGATTGTCATACAAAGATGTTGCAGATTCCGATCCTGTAGTCTGCGATCGGTGCCGCCTTTGTGATGTCTTTCGTGATGATGTAGAATCCTTTCGATCGCGACGGCAGAGTGATCCTGAAAACACATCAGTCAGTTTTAACTCGATTCGCATGGGAATTGTCCGACATACTGCGTCTGAAAGAAGGACATGCTCTGATATCTCTTCTCAGATGGTGATGCTCGATGCCAGCAAGAGTTCGATTGGTAGTCAAGGAGGAATATCTGCTGTCATTTCAAAACTTTACCACTCAATCAGATGAGCTTGCGGATGGATGAATCGGTCTACGGGGCCGATCCGCTCGAGTGCATCGTGGCAAGTTTTATGCACAATCAAATTCTTCGGCACCTTTCACTTGCTTACTAGATCGTGTACGGTCTTGCTATATGGCTACGATGCAGTACTAGGAAGCATAGTAATCTAGGAAGAGGATGGAAAAGCCGAGGACGAGGAAGATCACAGTGATGAAGAGCCTGAAGGTCTTGTTTCGCTGCTTTGCCTGCACGAGCTGCTCGTTTCCCTTGCTGACTTCCATGGTAGTCTGCTCCGCTTCCGTCATCAGTCGATCGGTCATCTCCGTCTGGGAGGACAGATGCTGCTGTAGCTCGTTGCTGAGCTCTGCAATGTCGAGCAGTTTGGTCTGCACAGACCGGACCTGTGACAGTTGATGCTCAAACTCCTCCATGATTTGTGCATTCTCAGACTCAAACTCTTGTAACTGTTCGGGAGACAAGAGCGTCTCTCTCACAGCCATGTCGGTCTCTATTTGTGATGACTTGGAGTCTTCCTCAGTCAGACTGTAAGCATACCGTGGTTCACTGCTCGTTCTCGTTGAATGGGCCGCCAATCTCCTGTCCTCCTCACGAGCAAGTCTCGCTGTGCGGGCACTGGCATGACGTTGATTTACCTGGACCAATGTGTGGTTGAGGTACCAGATGATACTACTACGATGCGTCGCTAGTAGATCGTTCAGTGCCTTTTCCTCTGTGTTGGGAATCAGACGACTCAGAAATGAGCCCGACTTTTCTACAATCTGACGTCGATGTTGTTCCAGTGCTTCCAATTCCTTCACCCTATTCGAAGCTTCTCTGATACTCTTCTTCACTTCATAGTCAATCTCGTCCCTCTGAGTTTCGGTCAGGTGGAGGACTTCGTCTTGTGGCCCCGACACCTTTCGCAGACTGTTTGTGTTTCTGACGATGCCAGAGGTATCGTTGCTCAAGTATGCCTTTCTCGTTCGCTTCAAATATTCTTGGACCTGTAACATCTGCTCATACTAGGCTGTCAGCACGGGCGTGTGCTCATGTGTGTTTCAGACGTACAAGTCGGCGTGCCTCTGCCAGAAACGCATCTGGCCTGGTATCAGGCTTCTGCCGCGGTATATCCGTATGACTGGCATGAGTCGCCGCAATCTTGCGAAATTCGGGCGTCAGGTCCATGGGACCTCCCACCAAACAATGAAAGAGAGAGATGCGAATCTGCCCTCCTTCAATTCTTTGGCATCTTGTAGGTCTCGCAACAAGATCAAAAGAGATGCGTCTCTTCTACGAAGTGTGGGGCCTGTCACGTGTCGAGAAGGATCGGTTCTCCAAAGGAAGCGAATGAGTTTCGCGACTTCAGAACGACATAATCACCCAGAGAGGCAGACACTCTTGGTCAAATCTTGAAAGGACTCGTCACTGCCAATCACTACCTCTTCTTTCCTGCAGTCAAAACACACCAACAACAAATGGGCCCTCGTAAATCAGTCGCTCCTCCAATCATAGGTAACAAGACCACAATCCCAACCACCTCATCGGGTAACGAGACACCCTCCACCAGTACGACGACGACGACGGCATCTCCTACCACTACAACGACAAGTTTGACGACTCCCAAGAGATCCAACAAGACAGATGCCCTCTCCTATTCCACCATCTTGAGCGACATCTGGAACTCCTACATCAAGACGACACCTCAGTCCCTGAAACTGATTGACGCATTCATGGCATTCCTGGTCTACACCGGCGTCGTACAATTTCTCTACTGTCTCCTTTTTGGGAACTATCCCTTCAACGCCTTTCTCTCCGGATTCGCTGCTACCATAGGACAATTCGTCCTGGCCGGTACGTTTGATTCCTCACTCTGCCGATTTTTAAATGTCGATTCTAAACATAGCAGCCGGACTTCGAAGTCAATGCAATCTCGCCAACAGGACTGAGTTTCCAACCATCACGCCCGAACGGTAGGTCAAACTCCACCCAAGACCTCACATGACCAAAATCTGCACAGAAAAGCTGACATTGCCAGGGCCTTCAAGGATTTTTTGTTTAGCAGTGTAGTCTTGCATTTTGCCGTCGTCAATTTCCTCGGATAGGCTTCTCTCTGTCCTCCTGTTTTGTACTTTACCTCACGAGACGGTAGACTGATATTGACGACATAAAAAAGTCATTCGCATGGGTAGCATGCTACATACTTCTATCTATGGCTACAGCTGCCAATAAATTTCGGGACATGCGTGTCCTTTGTTATGATACATCCGCTTCCCCATGACCTCGTCATTTCCTTGACCCACGACAAAAGTCCTGCCGGTACTGTTTGCCGGGGACAGAAAAGCGAGACTTTTGTCAAGCTTAGACCTGTTGTTGGACTTCCTCGAATTGAGACTAGAGGGAATAGTCAGTTGCATAACTCCCATGAACAGGTTCGAGACTGTGAAAACTCACCTCCACTGGAGGTTCCATGAGAGCAGCGTGTCCGAGAATGACGAGTCCATTGGCACCGACGAGCCAAAAGACAGTCGAGATGGGTGACGCGAGGAATCCCAAGGGGACACAGAGACACACGAGGGTCGTGTAGAGCTGCGAGGTGCTCAAGTTGATGGGTCTATTTTTGTCGTTAGCCAAAAAGTGTCTCTTCTTGTCTGTAGCCCCTCTTGAGTTGCAGCGAGAGCAGGACATACCCAATGACCAAGTTTTCACCCGCCAATTTGCCGATTCCGAGCATACCCCCGACTCCGAGAGCAATGACAAAGAGCAATAGAGGATTCGTGATGAGCGCATAGAGTGCCAAGAGGGCAAAGATGACGCTGTAGTTGGATGAATATCGACCCAAATTGTACGAGATCCTCGACTGGACTTCTCCCAGCCCATTCGGTCTCGAGATGCGACGGACGTCGAGGACTAGAGACTGTCAGTTCAAATCTTTTGCCAGGCGCGCCAACAAGAGACTTCGGCCTAAAACCGAAAAGAGTGTGGCAGGGATTTTCTTGTAGAGTCACTTCTTCTCTCGGGCAAGACAAAACATACATTCTTGGACCGGTCGAAGGTTGGCGAACCTGTCACTGCTCCTGATCTGAGCAAAGTTGCCACCAATGTTGGCCAAGGTATCTCGAGCGACATTTGCGTAATTCATCGGAAGAGAGCTGATGTGGTCGAGGGACGGATAAAATTGGGATGCTGGTTCTGCCACGATGTTCCTCTACGAGTCTTCGGTCTTTTATCCAACGAGAGAATCAATGTGTCTCACGCAATGAAAATTGTTTCTTGATGACGAGGGATTGCTTGTTTGTTGCTGCACGATCGAGTAGGTTCTGTTGGCTGGGACTTCGGCTGGAGGGTGCGGGATCCCGTCTGAGCTGCCAAGTCCTCGTGAGACAGGCGCAGCGAAGTCTGTTTCTACGTTTAGAATCAAGCACGTGCATGTCATGGCACATGACAACAACTCCTCCACGACGCTTGGCAGATGGGATGAAAAAGGATGCAGACGACGGAGAGATAAAAATTTTGACGCTAGCATTTACATTATATTCATAAAGGAACGGTGTGTTTCTGATCGCTCTTTCCATGCCTCAGACCATGGAACGGAAACCCGGGACATCTTGTTCATTTCCTGCGCCTGATCGAGAGTTTTCGACATAGTCGACATGCTCACCTTCGCCTGCCCGTCTTTGATCACGCTTGTAGACTTCTGTTTCGTTGAGAATCTCGCGCTTCTGGTTCCAAAGGACCTCCTTGTCGGTCGGTTGCCACTTGGACGATTGCCAAGGCTTGAGACCTTCTGTGCCATACATCTCCTCGATTTGCTCCAAGGTCAGACCCTTTGTTTCATACAAGAAGAAGTAGACGATGACGGCACCTGTGAGTGAGCAGGCAGCAAAGACATATCCATATCTGAATCCAATGTCGCCTGTAATGAAGGGCGTGAAGAAGCCGAGCAGGAAGTTCCAAGACCAGTTTCCGCAGGTTGCAATGGCTACCGCATAAGCTCTCACTCTGCTGGGGAACATCTCTCCGTTGACGGTCCAGACGCAAGGTGCCCAGGTAGTGGCGTAGAATAAGATGAAGAGACAGCCAAAGATGATCATGACATATCCACCCGTCTGAGTCACCTCTCCCTGACCGTTCATGACGGATCCTGGCACAATGACTTTGGTTCCCACGGAGGCAAAGACGATAAACATGGCAGCCATGCCGATTCCTCCAATGATGAGAGCCTTTCGTCGACCGAAGCTCTCGATGACATAGAGTCCTCCGAAAGTGCAGCCGAAATTGACAGCACCCAGGATGATGGAGGTTATGTAGGAGTTGCTGAGACCGATGGATTCGAATATGGTGGTACCATAGTAGAAGAAGTAGTTGGCTCCCGTGAGCTGCTGGAACATTTGAAGCACGAAACCCAAGATGACACGGTAGAGTACCTTGGGCTGACCACGCACCAACTCCTGCACCCCATGCGGCAATCTGGCGTCGATGGCGAGCATCTCCTTCATCTCGGCAATATCATAATTCAGTGCTCGATCGTCAGCTGGCACGCCACGAATCTTCATCATGTCCCTTCTGGCCTTTTCTTCATTGCCAATCTTGAGACTGAAACGTGGTGACTCGGGCATGAAGAGCATGCCGACAATCAGACCAACAGCCCAGATGAAGCCGATACCAATGGTGATTCTCCAGCACGATGGGGAATTGCCGTTATCAATCTTGACGGTTCCAAAGTTTATGAGATAGGCCACTAAGATACCTATGGTCTGTCAGTCACTCAATTGTAGACTTATGAGTTTTTGACACATACCAAAAGTGATGAATAATTGGTAGGTGGCCGTCAATGTTCCTCTGATTTGTTTCGGTGCACTCTCTGATTGATAGACTGGAACGATGGCAGACAGCTGTCCGACACCGATGCCGGCTACAAGACGGCCAATCATCAACTGAACCCAAGATCTGATGGAGGCAATCTGAAGAATAGTACCAATGATGAAGATGAGACATCCAATCATGATGGTTCCCTTTCGCCCGACGACTCGAATCTCTGCAATGACTCCTGCACTCAGACACCCCAAGAGAGCACCGATCGACAACAGGGCAACGATGAGACCCTCGCGAACGTTGCTGAAGCCTCCATTGGTGCCAAATCGATCGATGAAATCTGGCATTGCCACGAGTCCTGAGATCTCACCAGTCTACCTGTCATTAGTCTGCCATCCAGCCAGGAGAACTCGTGTCAGCATACATCATAACCAAAGATGAAACCCTGCCCCACATTAGTCTCCCACTCGACACAAGAGCGCATTCAGCGGGGAGCCTTACTCC
This sequence comes from Taphrina sp. SM11, assembly GCA_004000165.1. NCBI lineage: Eukaryota > Fungi > Ascomycota > Taphrinomycetes > Taphrinales > Taphrinaceae > Taphrina > Taphrina sp. SM11. Next base: position 146,514 of record RHDT01000077.1, on the reverse strand, counting down.
CATAGAAGCCAGGATACAAAGCAAGATGACCCTCGCCGTGATCTTCTCCGTCTTTGGAATCTTGCTCTGCTGCTCACCATGAGCCAGTCCGTCCCCCTTTCGCATCACATTGTTGTTTGGTTCGAATGCCGTGCCTGCATCTGAGTTTGAGGCCGAGGCCCGATTCGATGCCATAGGGAATTGCTGGCGGTCCTATCTTCAGAACCCGAGCAGGCTCTGTCTAGACGATATGCTCGAAGTGATTGTCTTCCAGGTCGACAGTTCAGTCAGACGATGATGAAGAAAGAAGAGATTGAGAGGGGAGGTGGGAAAAAGGTGGCTCACTGCCAATTCTTGTGGTCATGGGCATGGAAAATCAGTCAGCTGGTTGCATTTCCTTCCCCACGCACGCACGCACGCATCCACCCATCCACAGGCTGGGGCCGATGAAGGGCCGGAGCCTCAGAGAAGGGAGGGCAGGAAAGAAGCGCAACGATCACTTCCCCCGTCTCCTACGTCATCCCCCTCCTCCTCCTCCCATCCACAAATCACTCGCTCACTTCGGGGAGTCCCAGGGAGGGTGGATCGTGCAAGGGTACTCAATGGGACATGTACCATCTAGACAGCACCATCATTCACATAATCTTCTCCCTTCTAGAGGGAGAGTGAGGCACCCTACAGCCGGGAAACTCAATCTCGAGAGAATTGCCTATTCCAGGGATGACGTATGTGTCAGGGACGCTTCCAATGTTCTTGCCGTCAGCCCCCATCCTTCAGCTTCTCTTTCGGGAAGAGTCCTCTCTCTCTAGAGGTACTGCAACGCAGAGAAGCAGAACAAGGCCCCATGGCTCGCTTCTTTTGTCCCCCCTTCTTCTCCTTGATCTTGTGAGATGCAAGATGGATCGGCTAAAAGACGACCTGAGTCCATGCAGTGACTCGAAATAGAGTCCTCTCGGTCTTCACATAAGGGACCGTCCGATCGACTTTGGTCCACGGGCGGACCTCGATCCCATACTTGTCCAGATTCTTCTGGAGCGAGGTGTTGTTGCCAAAGACGATGCCAATGTCTGCCTCGAGCAAGCACGGCAGATCCGTATTGGAATCACCAATATAGACCAAGAGCTTCTTGTCGCCGCCCTGTCTCTCTCTCAAGCTCGACTTGCGTCTCTCGAGATGCCCCAACTTGTCGAGCCCTGTACGTAGTCCGCCCTCTTGATCTTTCGATACCTTGCCAGTCGCAGTCCCCTCTTCTCCAAAGTAGATGTGATTCGCCGTGATTGTCCACAGACTCCCCTCGACCTTTCCGTCTAGTGCATGGCGGATGAACTCATCCGACCAATTCACACTGAGTATCTCACGCATGATGCCTGACTCCAGATTCTCACAAAAAGTATCGAATCCATCACGTAGCAGGACCCTGTCTGCTGCATCTCTGATTGCCCCGTGTGTGATGCCTCGAAAGACCCCCGATTGCTCGATTCGACGGACACTCTTCATCTCCACAGGACTCAGACTGCCCAGAAACTCAAAGTGTGCAGCCAAGGTCTCCCTCTTGCCAAACACCCGCTCCTGTTCCTCCAGATCTGCCATGTACGCATCCACAAACTCGGGCCATCGAGCCGGATCCTTTGTGGCATGGGAGAGGATGGCCATGGTGTCTTCTTCCGTGATGGTCTCATCCCAATCCACTACCACCGCTGCAACTTGATCTTTCATTGCACTCGACATGACCTGGAATCCGATCTACTTCTTCAAACTCGGTTCATGTGGGATTTGTCGGCTGGATACTGCTCTGCTGACCAGTCTACTACATCAAGCCAGCAAGAAGACCCAGGGCCAAGGCCCCGCAAATGAAATGACACCTTGCGTTCTCCATGATACTACTCGTTGTATGATTCCACACGAGGCATTGATCAATCACACACAAGGAAGTCGAAGAACTCATGGCAAGCACATTGAAGACACATGTCCGAACCAAAGATTGACATTCTCGAGTCTCTACACGTCTGCATGCGTGACGGAATTCTAAGCTCGAGATTCTACTGCTTTGGCAACTTGTTTGGCCACCTGTTGTACGTCGTCCTCACAATTGATCTTGACCACTCTCCCTTGCTGTTCAAAATACTCGACCACAGGCATACTCGTCTCCTTGAAGGTTCGGAACCGCTTCTTGATGGACTCGACGTTGTCGTCATCCCTGCCACTCGACTCGCCACGCTTCAACAGCCGCTTCATCATCGTCTCCTCTGAGCAGTCGAAGAAGATGGTAAACTTGGACTTGCAGACAGTCTCTTCGAATTTGATTGCCTGGTCCATTTTGCGTGGAAATCCGTCGACGAGGAAACGCGATTTGCCATTTTTGACTTCAGCTCGAATTGCATTCTCCAAGAGAGCCACGGTCACCTCCATCGGCACGATTCTGCCGTCCGTGATGTATTGTTTGATCATCTCTCCATACTGACTGCCCTCTCTCTTTTGCTCTGCGCGTAGCAAATCGCCCGCAGAGAGATGCACAAATCCTCTCTCCTCGACCAATTTCGCACATTGAGTTCCCTTGCCAACTCCGGGGCCTTGTCACATTAGTCCGCCAGGAATCACTTGTTCGAAAGTCTGTCCCTCACCTCCAAGCACAAACAAGACTGAGACCTCTGCATCGTCAAAAGCAGGCACAGGTCCACCTTTGGCCAACTTTGCCTGTGCCTTTTCTCGTGAACTTGCCTGGTCCGCCATTCCCTCAATCGTCGGTGTCACGCCTGCCTTGGTCCACTGATTTCCCTTCCGCTCACTACTCGGATCTGCTGCTTGTCGTTGGCTCACAAAGGCGAATGCACCGAATCCTGCTCCAAGGATGGCGATGAGTGCGAAGAAGTTGGGAGGTTTCTTGTTGGCACCTGCTCCTACACTGTAGCGTTGCAGCGAATGGACCTGGGCTAGCCGGCTCACACGAAGAGCACTCCGAAACATAGTCGGCCTCGGAACACATCGAAATGGCGGGTCATTGACACTCAACAGTAACTCCAGCATCTAGGAGTTCAGGTGGCTGAACGGGGACATCTTGATCAGTGCATCTCAGATGTGGTAATGTCACCCGATGCCATGGCCAGCTTGAGCGAAGCATCTTTGCAACCATTCTCGAGAGCTCACTCATGGAGGAATATCTAGATCATGCGATTGCAAACCTGTCTATCGTATTCAGAAGTAGTGCTTCATCTATGACAGCTATCTTTGCCGGGTTGCAAGCGACTTCACAAAACCCGGCCGCCAGATACACCACCCTTTTCGACGGTCTTGACTTTGCGGAGCCCCTTTCCAGCCTGGATCGATTGCAACAGAGCACTCCTATTCTCTGGTGCGGCACTCGTCGGAGCTACTGGGGCATTTGAAGACATCGGCGCAGGAGGAGCTGAGGGAGCTGGAGCGGGAGGTGGAGGTGGAGGTTGGCCAGCATTGGGCAGTCCAGCCAAACCAGGCATTGGAGGGGGTGCTATCAATCTGTCAGCTCTGGAGCGAAAGGCGACTGAGGGGGGCTTACGAGGCGGCGCAGAGATTGGCGGTCCAGCTCTCGCTTCATTTGCTATTGATGCACCACTGTGTATAGAAGCCGGCACTTGGGGAGCAGGCACATGAGGTACCGGTGGTGGTGGTGGTGGTGGTGGAGGTCCTGGGACCATGCCGGGCTGAACATGCTGAGCGGAAGGAAGCGATGATATTGCCACTGCACTCATCAGTTTCGGCTCACATTGAAGCGGTCTCGCGGACTCACCTGGATGTTGCGAGAGTGGAGGCCCAGAGAACGGAGCTGGCGAGCCGGCCGTGCCAGTACGCTGATTTACCAAGGGTGTTTGTGTTCCAGTTTTCTGTGGTTGCATACCACCACTAAAGAGTCTAGCTGCGAGGTCTGCGGGTGATGGTCCTTCCTCATCACTAGAAGAATCATCCTCCTTCGAAGCCGCGGACCAATCATCGGAATTCTTCCGCACAGGTTTGGAGCGGGGAGCGTGCAATCTCTGGGTGCTAGGTGGTCCTGCTGAAGGCGGTCTGACAGGCACCGGTGATGCCCTGGTCTCTTGGGCTCCAGGCTGTATGACCTTATGGAAGGGATTGTTCGATTCCCTACCACTGCGTGTAACTTGCTGCACGACGGGAGGAGCACTTTGCATGTTGGGTACCGGGAACAATTCAGCAGAAGATGAGCCAGCTCTGGTAGTAACAGCAGGCGTCGCAGTGGGCAAAGCGGACTCATGCTTTTGGGGGGCAAGAGTGCCTCGTTCACTCTCAAAGTCGGAGTCTGAGGAAACTTCGCCTTGCAATGCTCGTTCTCGCTCCATACGTTCCTCCTCTGCAAGACGAGCGGCGGTCTCTGCACGAAGTGCTGTCAATTTGGCTTGTCGTGTGTCGACCATAGATTCCGGTGCTTCGTGACTCTTTTCTACTTCGAACTTTGGAGGAACAGGTTGCTTAACCTCCAATGGTGTTATATCTGATGGCTGTGAGGTTTCTAACACTTGTGGAACAGCCTTCGGGCTTGCTTCGTGCCCTGTTGTCGCTCCCCTTACGGTAAACTCGGACACGCCACTCTGCTTCGAATCATTACTCACTGACACTGCAGAGGTCGAACCAGGGTCTCGGACAGACTTTTTCGTTGGACGAATGCCTAGCGCTGCCAAGCGCTCTGCCATGCGAGCCTCGGCAGCCTGTTTTAAATATGCTGCACGATCCTCTACGACAAGAGGAGAGCTTTTTGTTGTAAAACTCTGATCCAGATTCCTTGCCTGAGCCGGCTGTACATTTTCTGGGGCTGGAACAGAGTTCTGGACGGTACTACCAGAACCATTGGAGGAAGGCCTCGTATTGCCTTTATTTAGTTCACGTATAAAGCTTTGCACCTCTGTTTCCACACCAACAGCATCATGCCAGCGCCGACGTTCATGCTCACTCCCTGTCATAGCCTCAATAGAGCCAAGTGCTGTTTCTATGTCGGTCCGCAAGGATTCTGCGCTTTCCTCCACATCATTGATCATCTGCTCATTCTGCTCTCGGATCAAGGACAATTCAGCTGTCTTTTGAGTGTGACGACGAGAGGCGGCTTCAAAGTCATCATTTGAAGTGTTGGGTAGAGCTTTGCCAGTAAGTGCGGCGGTTCTTGCTGCCATCATGGCCTTTGTCTTGGCACGGCGCTTGTCAGCTTCTGTAACCTGTCCGTTAGGACCAGTGCCGATTAAAGAACTCGAGCCAGGGTTTGCCTTCTGGTCTTGCTTGACCCATGTCTCCAATTGAACTTCTTGTATTTTTCTTTCCACTTTGCGAACCTGAGAAGCGATTTGTGGGAGCTGATCTACCAGGTTCTGCAGCTGTCTATGCAGATGACTCTTGTCCTTTTCACCCTCGCTGTGGAGAAGATGATTATTTGGGTGCGAATCTAGTTTGGCTTGTGTTTTACGAATCTGCCTGTACAGATCATCCACGTCACGACGAGCCTGCTGATCCACTTCTCTATTCGATCGTGGCTGTTGAGCTTCCTGTTGATCGACGGCGTCCAGCAGAATCTGCTTCTCTTTTAGCTGCTTTTTCAAATCACCAATTGTCGATTTGGATGACTTTGTTGCATAGGTTTCAGGCAGACTAGGCGAGACAGAGGGCGAATTGGCACTAGATGCTCCGACTCGCCGACGTGCCGAAGAGACATAGCCGACATCAGAATCATTATGCTTGTAGACCGTGCCATCTTTAGAGTAGTCCCGACCGGCATTGCTATCCTTAAACGATCGATTCTTCATATAGCTTGTTGGCCCATTGCGAGACGAGGCATCTTGTTGCAACATACTCTTGACTTTAGTGATGGAGTCACCAAAATTCTTGGTGGATGGTGGGATCAGTTCCGGTGGCAGCACCGGAGGAACTTCGTAACCATTCAACTTTCGATAGATGAGGTGTAGAGCAACGGCAAACTCATCGGCATTCAGCTTACCCTTATCATCGGCATCTGCAAGAGCCCAGATAAGTTCCAAGTCTTGTCTACACACTCCCGAAGAGCCAAATACCTCGATGGCGATCGAACCCTCCACAAAGCCTTGGTTCTTCTTGTCCCACGCATGGAAAATCGTATCATAGATGACTTTTTCTTCTTTAGTAATTGCCCAAGGCACTTCAACGTTGCCTTGCTGTGCCATCTGATTGCCTTGGTAACCTGTAACAGCACCAGGCATCATCGCTGCCCCGAGAGCTTGCATACCTTGTACAGTCCCCTGTGGGGCATGTACGAACCCCCATTCCCCAGGTCGGCCGGTTGGCTGGCTTGTAAGAGCCTGCATGGAGAATTGGTTAGAATACTGCTGGCCCGATTGGCCAGTGGGATTCGGAGCGAAGCCAGTCAGTCCAGGTTGTTGCAGGCCTGTGAGGCCTGGTTGAATTCCGTGTCCATACTGATAACCAGTAGCTTGGCTCTGGAAGCCAGTAGGCTGGGTCTGCATGGGAACGTACCCTGTTTGTTGCATTTGAAGATTTTGCATCTGTGTTTGATAGCCAGTAGCTTGAGCTTGCATGGGCTGTCCTGAATTGTAGAAGCCCATCTGGTTGGGTTGCATCTGTGAAGCCATCAGGCTCACATTTGAGAGTTCTTGTTGTGGTGCATTGAAGTTTGGAGCATTTGTGACTGGCTGTGCAGATACAGCAACAGATGTATCAGCGGCAGCGAAGGCGATGTAGTCTACGACACTGCTGACTTCGTTCTTGACCTTCTCATCAAGCCTGTCAGGCAGGGTCCGACCTCGAATGGCTGTATTGCAAAGATGCATTGCAAGCACAAACTCGGGAAACAAAAGTTGCCCACTTCGTGTCGTATCACTCAGTGCCCAAATCTTGGATAATTGACCTGGTGCTAGACCGGATTTCATTAAAATTGTCTTGGCCTCGTCTCCGGGCAAGGCTGTGTTGTATGGTCCAACAGCTTTGGCGAACAGGTCTTCAAACTTTTGCTGATCCGCTGCAGTGACGAAGCTGAGCCGTGTAGGTGGTATGTTGGCACCAGTCTTCTGTTGCTTCAGTCTAGGTGCAGCAGGAGCGTTACGTACATCAGCTTGTGGCACGAACGGCTGCTGTTGTTGCTGTGGTACCTGTTGAAACAACATCTGCTGCTGCTGCTGCTGTTGTTGCGGCTGTGGGAATGAATTTTGGATATAGCCAGTAGGATGACTTGGCTGAGCATAGGACCCATACGCGGGCTGAGGACCGCCAGTGCGTTGACTTTGCATTGCTTGCAAAGAATTCTGCTGGCCCTGAAGATCAAAAGTGGTGAATGCATTTCCATTGCCTTGATAATTAGGTGCCATCTGCATACCAGTCCTTTGTGTATTCAAGTATTGAGGCTGTTGTTGAGCAAGATTACCGTACTGCTGAGTAGCTCCGGTCATTTGAGGTTGATTAGCAGCGAAATTGTAACCTGTCGATTGTGCTGACATTCCATGTTGCGGATTGTAAGACTGGTCCATTTGTGCATTCCCTTGCCCATAAGTCTGTCTGACGGAGCCTGTACTTGCATTTTGAAGAGGCATGCTGCCAAAATTCTGCTGCTGACCAAATGCGCTTTGAGCTATTAATGTTAGCAACAAATGCACACGAGCTCTACAACATACGTTGAAACCCGGTGCGTTGTTGCTGCATAGGTTGTTGGTAGGATTGCTGGTACGCATTAGAGCCTTGCTGGCCATATTGTTGATACATTCGAATTCTTCCTGTATCAAGAGACCCTTGCTCGGTATGCTGTTCAGTCGCTTGCGCCTACCAGATTCGCGACCTAGAATCAATACGTCTCGCTAGTGCACAGGAGGACTACACGGTCGACTTTGGTGTCTCTGCCTCTAGGTGATCTCGAGCTCACTGCTCTACAGGTAAAGCAAATCTTAGTTGAGCATCGTGCTATTGAGGATGCCACTAGGGAGCATCTTGTCTGCCTACACCGAGCTCTAAGTCTATCAATCCAATCCGCACACCCACCATCCGGAACCCATGACGGGGATTGCACGTGTAATCAGACCTGCAAGTGCGCCTGGGGGAGGTGTTGAGGAGTAGTTCGCAAGGAGGATCCACTGAAGGGATGACGGACTGCAAGATCAGCCAGAAGCGGAAGTGAGCAGACACGTGTAGTCTGGGTGCCCAGGAGAAAGCTGCCCAAGTCTTGTCCCCCGTGCCACGTACACCTGCCTGCTCCTGCTCGAACAGCCAACGCAACTCTTCTCCACCAGAGCCTGACTTGCTTATTAGGGTTCCCCAGGTCACAGATAGGGGTACCTTCCCCTTGCAAAATTTGCACTCACACGTTTGAAGAGAGTGCGCAAATCGAAATTATGGAGGCTACAGCGCGTCAAATTATGGTCTAGATGTCAGGATTTCTTCGTACGGCATCAATCTTTCATGCGGCAGAAAATCTGATCGATTTAGATCAAATTTTGTAAATCTGGTGTTCTCCCTATACAAGCGACATTCAGGCCATACTAGCGCGTCGCAAACGTCTCCTGACGGAGCTTTTCTTCCTCTCCAAGTATGCAGAGATACCACAAGAGTATGGAAGCAGCGAAGGAGCATCAAGCGCCCTCGTCGATGCTGAAGATTTGGCAATCTTCCTAGATGAGAATGATCTGCAGGCGTACGTTTCGCCGCTAGAAAATACTGTTCTCAGAGTGCTGATTGTCCTAGGGAGAATTATTTCGATGAGAAGACATTGCCAAAGTTGCGCCCGGCTCCGGTAGATCCCTTAACACAATCGATTCTGGACAAATCGATCACTCTGCCCGATCACTCGGCTGAGCCAGGTTCTGCTCAAGATATACATTTGTCTACGAATGGCACAGCTTGTTCTGCAATCATTGTGGACGATGCTTCAATGCAGGACGCTGAGATTGCTAAGGCCTCGCTCCTCGATCTACAAGAGCTCAACAACGAATCACCAAGAACAGCCGTCGTTCCTCGGGCGCAGTCAAGCTCTGTGGCACAACCTCAAAGCAGACTTGCTGTCGTTGAAACCCCCAAGCAACCGCGAGTGTCCACTCTTGATATACCAACATGGTTGATTGAGTCTAAAGCCAATCCTCTGTCAGAATATGTGCAAGGAGCAAAGAAGATCATGAGCACTGCTGATTGGTCTGCTGCACTCGTAGAACAAAAGTGGATCAAGATGTCTGAACGCATAGAGGCACTGAAGTCAGAAAATCGCTGGAGTTTGCGCCAGGTCATGAAGGAGCGGTCTGCCCCACGAGCGAAATCACACTGGGATTTCTTGCTGGATGAGATGAAGTGGATGCGGACTGACTACCGTGAGGAAAGGAAGTGGAAGATCACCTTGGCATATAAGCTCGCCCATGCAGTGAAGGACTGGCACGAGTCTGATAACCCTTCTCAACTAGTGATACAACCGGGTCGCATTCGTTACCTCGATGACTCCGCGGATGTGTTGATGAAAGAAATTCCTGGGGAATACGAGCCTCCCACTCCTCCAAGTGGCAGTGATGATGTTGTTACAGATCGAGATCTGACTCGAGTAGTCGAAGCTTCTGCACACTTACACCCAGCTGGCTCCATTATGATTCACAGTCCACCCCTATCTGCTACAGATGATACAACACATATCTTTGATCTGCCCACGGATGAGGTCCATGCATATCTTTCGGAGGCTCCTGGGCGACAAAGTCCGAGCATAATTCCAGATCTGCCTACTTATGGACCGCCGCTGCCAGAATCAAGCAGATATGATGATCCATTGAACCATGTGCCGCTCATCGCCATATCGAAGTTCACACAAAGTGAGATTTCAGTCCTGCTTCCACGAAAGCGGAAAAGATCTGATTTCACTGATACCGATGCAAATCCAAAGAACGAACAGGACCACATGGCATCCTCCACCAATCGTCGTCGCCCAACGCAGCTTACCTTTGCCATAAGACCACCCTTTGTGCCAAGTAATATAGACAGAAGAGCGGCAGATCGCAAGGAGAATCAGATTGTGTGGACGCCGGAAGCCGATGAAATGCTGCTGAACTATTTGTCGGAATATCAGTACAATTGGGATTTCGTAGCACAAGCGATGACCCCGTCATCGACAGCTTGTGCTGTGGCTGATAGGAAAAGCGCCTGGGATTGTTTCGAAAGATGGGTACAGATCGATCCCAGATCGAATGATGTGGTGTTCACTGGTGCGCATGCTAGATTAGTGCAGAGCAGGGTAGACGATATGGTCCGCACGCCGATAGTCCTCGACAAAACAATGGCAAAGCGGCAAAATAGCTCTGTACAGAGATTGCAACAGGCTGACTTGAAAAAGCAGAGACAATTCAGCATTTTTGATGCAATGAGGAAAGTGCAACGCAAGCGCGAGAACCAGCCTAAGGCTGCAGTGCCGAAAAGAGCACCCACCGATGCAAGCAAGACTCCTCCGGTTGTTCCCACACCACAGCATCTGTCCCAAATGAAATTCGAGCGTGACCAGCAGATAGCCAGGGCATTCCTGGAATCGAAGAATCAGCAGTTACAGGCTTTGCAGCAACAACGACTGATGCAACAACAACAATTGCAGAAAGGCGGACCACCTCCTACGCAAGCTCAGATTGCTCAGATTCAAGCTGCCAGACAGACTCAACATAGAGCTCAACTTGCACAGCATGCAGCTCAGCAAGCTGCTAATGGCATTGGCACCGCTGGCGTGCAAAACCAAGCGCACCAAGGCCGGGTCGTTAATGGTATCCCAAGGCCTTCTCTTGTAGGTCAGATGCCCCAGAGATCAATCAATGGGAATGGAATGATGCCAGCTATGGCTGGTGCTTCCGTTCCTAATGGACAGATTCCAAATCCTGCGCTGCTCCGAATCCCTCCCGGACAGCGTCTGAGTCAGGAGCAGATGAATCAACTACTTCACCAAGCACGATTACAGAAAGGCATGATCGCTTCACCAGGACTTGCTTCAACTGCATCGCAGATAAATTCTCCCATGCATGGACAGCCCAATGGTCACACTCAGGCAAGTGTTCATATGGTTGGAAACGCTCATCCGGCCGCAAGTCCCAAATTAGCGACACCCCTGACCCAAAACCAGATGCCCAAATCTGGGATACCCCAGCCTCTTCAAGCGCAGAATCAAGCTCAGATTCAAGCGCAGCTTCAAGCACATTCGAAGCAACAATTCACCCCCGCTGCCCAGCACGCTCCACAGAGCTCCTCCAGTGTCACTGGAACGATTCCGAAACAGGCTGTGACGAAACAGTCACTACCGGTCAAACCTCCAGTACAACAACGATCACAGACCCCACAAACGCCGCAGACTCCTCAGACTCCTCAGACTCCGACTATGAAGAAGGAAGTCTCAGTGGAGAAACAATGAAAGCATCAGTCCTGGAACATTTCGGCTGTGATTAATGAAGCGAATTTTACGTGCACAAGATCATCCGCGTATATTCTCTATGATATGATTAAAATGTGCATATTCAGTGAAATGACAACAGGTGTCATTGTATAATTATTAGGACAATGTACAGCACACGGAATAAAGTATCCACAGGTTTCACACTTTCCTTGCTATCTCTTGCGTCCTCACTCTTGCTGTGTGATGTTTGCTATCCTGACAATAGCTGCTGTGCCAATTGGATCGCTGACATGCTCTATGTATGTCTGTTGGTGCTCACCGGCGGAGTATCCTATCGTGTTGCGTGTTCAACATCTTGAGCACGAGCCGGTTATTGACGACGTAAGTATGTGTTGAAGAGGGCATATAGCTCGTCGACACGCTATACCGGACTATCCTTCTCGATCATGGAGGGGAATGGGCCTGTCGCTGTGTTGATGGTACTGAGGGATTCGGACCGCCGCCGCTCTAGTTCTTTGGTATACGTGTATCCCATTGTTCCAGCCAAGATGACGGCAATCGAAATGACCTGTGGCATCTCCATCACCTCATTCAGGACCCAGACACTGAGGATACTCTGCAGAACGCCACGAGCGCTCGTTGTGATTTGATGTGTTGTGGTAGACGTAATATCGAGCTGAACCAGGGCTAGGACGGCGCTGACAAAAGTCAATACTCCACAGACGAGAGCCTTGAACAGGAAGGAATTGAGGTGAGTCGCTTCAATTTGCGTCATGGAAGAGAGGACGAGGTGATCTTCATACTCTGTCCCCAGGTAGATCATTGGACAAGTCGCCAAAACTGTGGCGAGATTCGTGATGTACAGTATGTCATAGGTCGAGTAGAGATCTAGGTACTTTTTCGTGGTTGTCAGATCGAGTGCTGCAAAGAAACTGGACAGGATACCAATTGACAGGCCGTAGGAACCTCCAACACTCTTGACATCCGTGTGCTCGGAGACTGTACCAAAGTAGAAGCCAATACACACCACGGCGATCGGCACCAGGCTTAGCTTTGTCGGTGCCTTGAGGAAGATGGCAGAGAGGGCTACAGCAAATGGCAGCACCAAGCCCCTGACAAGGTTGAACACGGAGCCGTCCACAGCCTCCATACAGTATGTTCGTGTGACGGCCGATGCCAATTTTGCCAAGATCAGGAACCGAAGCTGTTTGATGGTGGCCCAGTGATGTCTCGTAGTTCTCAATTCGTAGTAGCCCAATATCCAGCAACCTATAATCATGCATACTGTAATGGCAGATTCGAGCAGAAGCAGAAGAAGTGGAGCTGGCAGGCTCACCAATGCAGACTTGTTCAGTATCGCCTGTAGCAGGAAGATGATTGTCTGTACGGATAGGAGGATCGCCAATTCCCGTCTGCTCACCGGCCTACCCTTCTGCAAGATCTCCAACATGTCCTTCAGGCCTGGTAGACCACTATCGAAGTCTCAGATTACACCTTCACTTTGCAACTCAATCAGCGTGATTGGCCTTGTGTACTGAGGCTCTTGAGAGAGTAGCAAAAGAGGGCTGTCAACGCGGTATTGAATGTCCACCCAATTATCGCAGATCCCAGGTTGCAGTAGGAAGTGCTTCCCTTCGTCGTGTATAATGGTTCGGGTTTTGAATGGCTAGCGCTGATATTGCAAAGCGAGGACTTCAAACAATGAGGTGCAATCGTTCTCTGCTGGCTAGCTTCAGCCTATTCGGTGTTCCAGTGTTCTATAACACTACAGATCAAGGTCACTTCATCTGTCCTGTCTTTTGTGATGTAGATAAAGCACGGCTTCCGTGATCGGCGTCAGGCCAAGCCCGTGGGTCGATCAACGCCCTCCGTTTTGTGGATTTTGTGCGCGCGATCAGATTTCGTCCAGACTGTAGGAGCTCGTGTCTGGCACAACGAAAGCACATCAAGACAATCTTTTGTCTACTTCTGCCAAAGACTCACGCTCGCAGAAGAATTCCGAGGCGGGTCAGCATCTCGCGATGAAGTCTTTGCTTTCTCTCTGGTTGCTGTGCAGTTCTTTAGTTCTTGCTGCTCAATGGTCCACACAGGACTATGAAATTTTCGATGTGGCCCGAGCCCTGGAGAAAGCAGAAGGTGCCAATGTGACCTTCTATTCTTTTCTGAACGTTTCGAGTCGGGCTACAACAGACGAGATCTCAAAACAATATCGAAAGAGGTCACTGCAGCTTCATCCAGACAAGAACCATGGCGTAAAGGGGGCTCAGAAACGTTTCGAAAGATTGGGCCTAATTACCAAAATGCTGAGAACACCGGAAGTCAGAGAGAGATATGATCATTTCTATCGCAATGGTTTCCCCAAGTGGTAATAAAACTTTGCAAGAAAGGCAAACATGAAAGCCTAACGGTTCGCAGGAAAGGTACCGGCTACTTTTACTCCCGGTATAGGCCTGGGTTTGGTGTTGTGTTATTCCTGTTGTTCATTGTCATTTCAGGCTTCCACTATCTCGGCATGGTCATTGCGGCATCATCACATAGAGCGAGGATAAATGGCCATATCAAAGACGCGCAAGAGGCTGCGGGTTATCCAGGCATCACCAAACGCAAACGCGTCACCACCGAGACGGGCAGAGTATTCAATGTCGAATCTACCGGTGAAGTGTATCTGGTGCAAGGATCTGATGAATTTCTCCTCAGTCCAGAAGAGGTGCCTGCTGCCACTCTCGATAGGACTCTAGTGGTTCAGATACCTCGAACTCTTTTCCGAATGACCTTCGGGCGCTTCTTCGTGGCCAGTGGAGAGAGCCTAGATATAGATGAGACAGATCTCAATCGGAATGACAAGGAGTCGCTGAAGACGATCGATGCTTCAGAGAACGGAGAAGTCAAGGTCGAAAAGGTTTTCGTAGGAAAGAAGGCTAGTGCACGAAGAAGAAAATAGGCGTCACGGGAGCATAAAGCGGCTGCAATTTACAGACATCTTACTGACGATTCAAGAGAAGCACTGTGCATTGTTGTCTTCGTATGTGTCTCACCGTACTTGTCCTCATCCTCGAGCCTTGCAACCTGAGTGCAACGACATTCTAGATTTAGCAGGTGATCAAGAGATCTGATCACTATTCTTGTGATCATCAAGTATAAATGCCTGTGCACAAACACTTCAGCTGATATTGCATGAATCCTAATTATCATGACGGAGGTATTCTCAGATCCAACGACAGCAGAAGTCAGATCATCTGTAACACCGACACCGATTCAAACCACATATCCTGTCTCACTACACGTTGAGGTAGCATTGAGAGACGGAGCGAAATGCAGAAGTGATGCTATTCAGAAGCACGTCGAGCAGTATCTTAGAGATAACTATGCTTCGTTGACCATGGACACTGTCTTGTGTTACTTCGAAGAATATGCGCCTGTTCTAAGAAATAATGTGCAGCGAATTCATATTGTCGAGGTCAACGGAACTGCTCAAACGGAGTACATTCGGCTAAAGGAGTCAAGTTTAATAATCCACGTCTACAAACTGTATCAGTCCGATGAGACACTCGGTGGAAACGAAGAACAGAATGAAGAAGGAAGCAATCTGCCGCTAGCTTCCTCTGTAGCCTTGCCAGCGAGATCGTTAGGTCAATTTGCAACCTTTGTGACCGACTGGAGCAGCTGATATTTGATTAGAAGGCTTGTGGGAATCCCTCATATTTGATGATGACATGAAGAACTCATTATTGAATTACATTTCGACCATTCTATTCTTCTCAGATTGTGGAGTGAATTCTCAACTTGTCACTTTCCAGAGATTGCTACTTCTGCATGGACACCCTGGAACGGGAAAAACATCTTTATGTCGAGGTTGACAAACAGAGCTGCTTCGTTTTTCTCCTGGCTAATGGCATGTAGCTCTGGCACAAAAGATAGCTATTCGTCAGAGTGGTCGGCACAGTCAGGGACGCCTTATCGAGCTTAATGCAGCAACATTGTTCTCTAAATTCTACTCAGAATCAGCAAAGCTAGTGGCGGTAATGTTTCAGAAGATTTTCGAATTGACTGAAGACGAAGAAGTCTTCATTTGTGTCATCATTGACGAGGTGGAATCACTGACCACGACGCGAGTCGCTGGTGGTCCTGAACCCAGTGATTCGATGAAGGTGGTCAACGTGCTTCTTACACAACTTGATCGATTGAAGCAAAGACCAAATATCCTTATTCTCACAACCTCCAATCTCCTGGAGGCTTCGGATCGTAAGATATCTTTAAACTCTGTGAATTGTGTCTGATTTACAGCGGCATTTCTTGATCGTGTCGATGTCATAAAACACGTTGGGCAGCCTGGGCCTGCCAGTATTTACCAGATCCTCCGAACTTCCTTACTGGAGTTGATGAGAAGCGGCGTAATGGTGTATTCCAAGGATCTGAAACCTTATGAAGAGGCACAACTTTTGCAGTGGACTCAAAAGCAGACGGCATCGTCAAAGCTTCTGGGTATCTGCGAGATCGGTCAGGCATCGCAGAGCACAGGCACTGACACTACACAAGATCAAGAAGAGACCTCTCGTACGACCAATCCAGATTTATATAAGAAACGCTTGAGCGGACGACAAATACGAAGATTGCCAGTCTTGGCACATTCGCAATTTATTCGCTCCAATGAACCATGCACACTCGAGAAGATGCTCGAGGCACTGTCGACTACAGCAGAGAGAGAGATGTTTCATGCTCGTGTCTGATAATCAGCAAACACAGAGCATAGAGCTAAGGAAGTCAATATTGTGCACTGTAAGCTAGAGCACTCTGCAGTTGCCCCGTCTAATCCGCCGGGCTCGTCTTTCCTGTGGTGATCTTCCTTGTGTGTGATGTTCGCCACGAACTTCTCGTTCGTGTGGCGCATCTCCACAAATTCTTGAATTGCTAGAAGACTCTTCTGACTTGGCTGTTAATGTCCCTCATGAGGTGATGAGACGCGTGTCCTCAGCAGAACTCGAGACGACGAACGTGAGCTTCTTTGGAACATGGAGCTAGAGTGAAGTTGTCGTAATCGACGAACCTCCCGGACACGTCAAGTCCCAAATTCACGGGTTGATAGACAAAACAGTAGACATCTCTCGAGCACTGGGAGCGATGGACACGGACCTGGAGCAGATTGGTGCACGTTGTCACTTTTGTCTCCGTCAAGATTTCTTGCCATTCAAGTGTGAGGGTTGTCACGAGTCCTTTTGTCTGGCTCATTCTGGACGGGACGCACACATCTGTCGACATCCGCTCTTGCCGACAGCTGCTACTCCTGCTCCCAAGACGAACCAAGTCAAATCGAGGGATGAGGAGGCCAAGGAGAAGAGCAGGTCATTACAGGCATTGCAGAAGGATCACTTGAGTCGTCGTGCGGCTCAGCCGAGTCTTGGCCCCCTGGCTGGCTCCGCGGCCGGGTCGTCGAGGAATGAGCGAGACCAGAGTCCGACCTCCCTGACCACGACGAATCCACTCTCTGATCGATCGAGGGAGGCCCTGGCGAGGTTGAAGACACTAGGTCAGTCCTTTCGCCTCCGTGGTCCCGTGTCGTCTACTTCCGCCTCCACCGTCGCCCAAGCAGTCCGACTCGGCAGACTGAGACGGGAGGCAAAGGGAGACCCGAACGTGCCTGGTCCCCTTCGACTCTACCTCTCCATCCTCAAGGTCAAGACGAGAGCCGAGGTGGCAGGAGCGGGGACGGGGTCGTCGACGACGACGACGACGACGACTCGAGACAAAACGAGTAGTGACTCTACCAGTTCGATCAAGGACACGGGATTGCCCTTTTGGGTAAACAAGGAATGGACGGTCGGGCGAGCGCTCGATGCGATTGCCTCCAAAGTCAGTCTGGTGAATGAGAATGCGAGGACGCTTGACGAGAGTCGGCGCTTGCATCTCTTTGCCAATGGGCTCGTCTTGGAACCAAGTCAGCCAGTCGCTCGACTCGTCAAGGACGGTGACGATGTGTACATCTTCAGAGGCATCTGATGGTGTGGCCAAACACTCAAGAAAAAGAAACGTGTAGATGAGACTGTATAATGATGAATACAAACCTTACATAAAACCTAATTCTATTGCTTCTGACCAATCTTCATGGGGGGTTCAAATGCCTTGTAGGAAACTTGGATACTGTTGATAGCCTGTAGACCGACAATCAAGACAGGGACCAGAATTAAGAGTGCCATGTAGCCCATGAAGATGCCGGGCGTGAAGTATTGATAGTGACTGAAGAGACCTCCAGTGGTACTGTTGCTCTTCTTGTACGCCAGCTCATCCGACAGGGAGATGTGAGCTCGTCTGAAGGATGCTGGGGAGGCGGGAGGAGGAGTCGACAGGTAGATGAGATGGAAATCTGACCCTGGTAAACTCTGGATCAGACTGTGGAGGAAAGCATCATTGTCGTTGAGTGTCAATTTTCTCTGTTCCTGAGAGATGGGAAGTGTAGGGAATGTGACCAAGATCACTCGTTTCTCATCTGAATCGTAGATGGGGTGGGCCATCGAGGTAGCATCGATACGCTCGATCTGTGCCTCGCATTGCTTTGCGATATGTGTTGCTAAATCCTCAGCATCGATTTCGCCATGTACATAGGGGACGACAATCTTGGAGCCAGCCTGAGAGACGAAGCTCTTGATCAGCGGGGCTGTACTGCCATCGAAATCGGAAGCGTGAACGGATGGTTGCACGGCGATGACGGTGTTGTAGATGTCGCAGGAGAGAGCCGACAATGCCGATGCTCTGAATGAGCTTGAGGACAGGGTGGAGGAGATGGTATGTCCTGTGATGGGTCGCTGATTGGATGAGATATAGAAATAGGGTGAAGTATCCTGTCATTCATGTTAGTTGACAACGAGCGATTCGTCATACGACGACAGACGCACCTCAAAAGCATATATGACTGGCAGCACACTGCAGAGAGCTCCAAGTAGATGAAACCTCATCTGGGATGCTTCACTTGAGAACGCGAGGATACAGGGATCGCTTTTGCCTGTAGACTCAATGATATTCTATGCTTCGCTATCAAGTCGATGGCGTCGTTCGAAAGGCGTCCTGTAATTGATCGTGGTCGACAGGTGCCGATATCGCATTCTTCGTATTATCTCCTCTTGATTCTGCCCATTCATCAGATCTCCTTACAACAGCTTCTCAACGTCAGCAACTGCTGAAGAGACAATGTCTGCTCTATTGCCCCTTGAGTAACTTACACCTCATAGCGTGTACAACTTGGCTGATTCCTGCCAGACTAATAGACAAATGCGTCGGCTCCAAGATATGGGTGGTCATGAAGGGCGACAAGGAATTCGCGGGCACGCTACTAGGATTCGATGACTATGTCAACATGGTCTTGCAAGATGTCACGGAATATGATGCGACCACGGGAGTGCGTCAGAAGCACGAAGAATTGCTATTGAATGGAAATGGAATATGTATGGTAAGTTTTTGGAACGCATAAGCACAGAGAGGACTGCGACTGACTATTTTAAGCTGATCCCGGGCGGCGAGGGTCCTCAGTGATCTCGATGGGTTAAAGTGAGCTTGGTGAGCAAGATTCATGAGATGTTGCCAGTGAGAAGAAGATATTCTGGCAAGAAGGGCTCAGGGAGAGCACGAGCATGGCAGATTGTAACGAGAAGACAGCTCTGCGTCTCAGACAGGCTCACCCCAGATGTCTCTCAGCAGTTACTGCAGAAGCCGAATGGGACTGCCAGATCAGTACTTGATCAGGAGCGTCCAGCATCTCGTCCACTGGTCTCTGCTGCTGTGCTTATCACCAAGCAGCGGCACAGAACAAGGCATGACTAGACTTTAACGCGATTGATTAGATCTCAATCGAATGTGCGTCTCTACCTGATCACATCACCTTGCCGTCTCTTGACTGATCACTCACTTGGGTGTGACGAGTGGTTGCTTTTGAGCATAGCTGGGTGTGCGAGCACAGGCCCCTGTTCATCAGACGGGACGTGGCTGGCTGCCGCTGTCAGTGGGAGACGCTCAGTCTATCGCATGAGTTCTGATCAGAAGCGGCACAGCTCAAATTGGCGTGTTATCACATGTCGCTCACTCAGAGTCCACGATTGCAACACGCCTGACCGCCAGTCCGTCGAGAGGCCGAGCGTCGACTTTCAGGCAACGCTTTCATGACCATTGGTAAGGTCTTTCTTCGACCGCAGTCGTCTCCTCACTACCAAGACTGCATAGCCATTCGACTGGTCGCGACGAAGCAGGATCACACGAAGCAGCTTCGAAAAGCAAAGAGGCGACAGAAGCCTGAGTATTTCTCAATCGAGCAGGCACTTGCTCCACGTCGTGTGACTCCTCTCGCCTTTGCGTGATTCTTTGTCCCTGGACGAATGCAGACTGTGAGGCCTACACCGATCCGGGCCTTCAAGGGGAAGCGGGACAGGTCACCTGGTCTCAAGCACAGCAAGTCTTCTGCGGATGTCTCTGCTCTATCGAGAACGTCATCCTTCCTCAATTTCACTGGTCTAGAGAACCTGAAGTCTTCAGCTCTGTTTGGCATCTTTGAGAAGGGCGGTCTCGACACAGAGCCACACACTCCTGACATCCAGAGCCATTACGATTTCCACTTGTCAGACACTCGTCAGACGGAAAGTCCAGACGAGAATCAAGTCAATTGGGCACTTACTGCAGCGAAAGCTGTAGGGATCGCCTCGGCTGCTTGCATCTTCATTCTTCTCTATAATCGGATACCCAGTCACAATAAGGAATTACGATATCTGCCCTCCACGACACAACTCACTAACCCTCTCATCTACACACTGCTAGCGACGCTGACCGCCCTGTCATTTCCACTGCTCGATCTTCAAGTCGCGAAGCTCATGCCACGGAAGAAGGCCATCTCTGAGCCCGTGCCGAAACAATCTAGTGAAAATTCTCGACAGGCTGCTTCCACGCCGAGAAATACGCGGCGTTCAAGCGAATGGTCATTCAATGTGATTCTCAGGTATTTCGCCGGTCTGCTCGGTGTCGCACTTGCAGGTACCAAGCTAGACTTTTCCCAACCTTCGCAGTTCAATATCTGCGTGGCCGCCATCACCCTTGCAACATTGACGATACTCGACAGAACCCTACGAGGACTTTTCTTGAGTGTGGCAATGGCAATTTTCATCTCTGCATTCTATGTGGCATTTGTTCGCATACCATTGACAGAAGCCGGGCCCATTGCTCTCGTCATCTGGCTGAATGTGAGCGTTTATGGCAGTCTGGGAAAGGTGCTTCGTCTCTGGCGCTGAGTGGACCAGTGCCCGTTCTGATGAAAACGGTCTCGACCAGATATGACTTGTATGTGTTTTAGACTTTTCATACTGAATCATCGTCTGGACGTATGATGGAATTCAATAATGTCACCAACTTTTCCATCTGCTCGAGCACGACTCTGAGAATCTCGAGGAATGCGTCTCCATCAGTGACCTCCTCGTCCGTGAACCCGATACTGATGGTGAAACTCTTGAGCCTGAGTAGTTCGATATTCTCACTGGCCTTGTCGAATCCCTTTGGGGCTGTCTTCAACTTGTCTTGCGTCTTCAAGAGTCCCTCCCTACCATGAAAGAATTGAACAAAGTCGGAATCTTCGAGAACTCGATTCCAGCGCTCAATGTCAGATTCGATCGAGTGTCTGAGTGCCAGGAGGTCGTGTGAAGGAGGTTGCCAGAGTCCCGCGGCCAGGATCGTCTTGCCATTCGGTTCGAGGGAGAAGTAGTAGCCTGCCCAAGGTCCCTTCCTTCCCGACCGCGAAAAATAAGCTGCCAGGAATCGTTTATATGGTCTATCGTCAGAAGTCAGCAATTTTTCCCGTACGTGCGGGAACCGGGGGGGAAACGTACGTCTGGTCATTGGAGAAGCGGATGTCTCGATAGATACGAAAGGTCAGATCCTTGACTGGTAGAGTAGGGATCGTCGAGTCGACGGATTGAATCACCTTGGCCAGTTCCAGGACGAAGCCATCAAAGTCCTGCTTGGCAGCTTGATACTGTAGCTCCCTCTGCTGAAACCAGGGACGCTCATTGTTCTGCGCCAGCTCGGCGAGAAAGCGCATCGTGTTGACGTGGATCGTGGTGTCTGAGTAAGGGTCATCTCCTTCCGGCAACGCCGCAAGTTTGGGAATAAAGACCTCTCCGGCTTCCAGATCCGAGGAGTCGTCGTCTTTGTCCATGTCGACATTGTCATCATCATTACCGCTCGTCCTGCCAATGTCCTTGCTCGTCCGGTTCCTTGTTGCTCCTGTCGCATCTTGATTCTGGATGCGCGACTTGGACACTCGGAACTGGTCAACCTTGCTCGACTGCCGCCGACTCGACTCGTCAAGTTTTCTCCTCCTCCTCCGCTGCTTCTCCTTTGACCTTGCTGCGAGACTTTGAGGCGACTGGGTGTCCTCTAGACTGCTCGAATCGTCGAGGAGCGAGTCCCTGGAGGAGAAGGCTTCAGACTCGACCGACGCAGAGAAATTGGAGTCCTCCTCCTCCTCCTTTTCGACATTTGCGAAATACTTGCTCTTCTTTGGACTCTTGAGTCGTGAAGCAGAATCATCCGAGCCACTTGACTCTGCATAGGATGGACGTCCTGTCGTCTTGCGACGTGGCATAAGCTGCCGATGTGATGGTCATCCAGTGGAAGTGAATTGTATACCGGTTGTACCAGCGACGTCAGGTGTCCCGTACATTGACCCAGATTTCGCATAACCTTATGTTGGAACTCATGGCTCAATTAAGCCTCACCGCGAGTTGCACCAAGAAGAGATGACGCCACCAAATCGCGACCCAATCTCTGGGATATGGTGAGCAAAACAGAGAATTACAATGGGAATAGTCGGTCGGTTTCGACAAACAGTCATGGAAGTGTGGCACTTGGGAAGACTAGCATTGGTTTTCTAGTCGTCATCGTCATAAATGTATTCAGGCAGCAACTTTTTTAGATAGATATCCGAACACTTCAAACTCATTTCAAGATGCATGTCTCAGAAACCATCTAACAGGTTCCACACTCATCGATGACAATCTTGGCGGAAGGAGATCCAGAGGAAGAACCATAGCCCTCAATCTTCTTGACAATGTCAAGACCCTCAACAACCTCACCAAAGACGACGTGCTTTCCATCCAACCACTGCTATGTGTGAGAGGTGCGACAGGGAAAGGAAGAAGAGCTATCTTACCGAGCATGGTACAGTGGTGATGAAGAATTGCGAGCCGTTGGTGTTTCGTCCAGCATTGGCCATAGACAATTGACCGGGCTTGGTGTGTTTGAGCTGGAAGTTCTCATCGGCAAACTTCTCGCCGTAGATGGACTTTCCACCAGTTCCGTTGTGTCGGGTGACTAGATTGATTAGCTGTACCCTGAGATTGAAACTATCATGCTAGCATACAGTCTCCACCCTGGAGCATGAACTGAGGAATCACTCTGTGGAAGCCAGACTTGGCAAATCCGAAGCCCTTCTCTCCGGTGCAGAGAGCACGGAAGTTGGCGGCTGTCTTTGGGACAATGTTGTCCTCAAGCTGGACTTGTGAGCCACACTCGTTGTGATACTGGAAAAACCAATTTTTACCTTGAATTTGATGGTTCCCAAGGGTGAGCCATTGGCAGATACTTTGAAGAAGACGTTGGCCACTATAGCTTGTCAGTATCGAGGATACTCCTGACACAAGCAAACACACTTTTGATAGATATCCTGTAAAAGTGCAAACAAAGTCAACTCTCAACGGCTTCTAAATGAGGGATGACGGTCATGAGGGAAGATGGCAAGCAGAGGAAAGTCGACTGAGCGTCACTATTTGGGGTTTGTGGGGTTGATCAAAAGATGCCTCTTCATTTCCTTCCATGGATTGCTACTGCGAAATCTGAATATCGTCTCTTGCCGCACTCAAGCGAGGCATGGCACGAACAAAGGTGGCATGCATCGGGATTGTGGACGCTGTGCAGATCAGGCACGGGACAGGTTGCAGCTCAGCAATACTACGCATACACGCTCAGAAAGCATTGGAAGGACCGGGCAGTTGATACCACACAATACATGAAGAGTAGGTAGGTAGCTTATGTAGCAGATGGCCTGCAAGATAGGTGAAGACTATGCGTATCATTTTAATCTGCATTCTCATCAACGGACAGGACATCAGATGGAGCTTGGGATCTGGTCTCATCCTCGTTGGCGTCAGAGAACCCATTTGCTAATTGTTGTCCTCCATTGGCATCATTTCGCACATTGTCAATGACTTCCAGGATACCCTGCAGGGATTCTCTCCAGCTCGCCAATTTGGCCGAGATTTCTTCCCATTGCTCGTGTTCAAACGTTCTGTAGGTGGCTCGGTGAACGAGGAACGTCGATGCTGGCTGTGATAATTTACCCTCAACGAGACCACTCTTTATTGTTTCGATGATCCACATCTCGACCTCTGTTTCAGGAATCTCTAGTGCTGACGCGACGTCAGCGTATCTCAATTTTCTGTTGTCTTGACGAGCAGCGAGCGCGGCAACATTCAGGACTTTGAATTTGTGCTCAACAATTTCCGGTGAAATGGAGTTTGCTGAGAAGAAGGATGAATTAGAAGCAGAAAATTCCTTCAGATCTGAGAAGGAACCACTCGAGAGGCGCGTAAGTAAGTCATAATGTGCTGGACTTGTCTGTTGAAGGGATCTGACGGGCTGAAGAAGGAGCAGATCATCCACAGTATAACGATCATGCTCGTGCAATGAGGCATTTACCGCCCGGATGGTAAGCTCCTTCGACTCATCTTCGGGGGAGAATGTTTCCACAGCCCGAATCAGAAATTCTGTTGCTTTAGATTCTGTCTCTGTAGCCTCTGACAGGGCGGCCACCTTTGAGAAAACTGCTCTCGAATCGCTTGGTGAAGCTTGCCATTCTTTTAGCCACTTTGTAACGTGTCTGAAATTTGCTGTGATTGAGTCATAGAGCTTGTGTTCGACACATAAGTCAAGGAGGGCCTGGAATATAGGTAGACGATACTGCGGTTCCGAGACATTGAACAATGTATTGGTGATCGTGTAAGATGTCGTTGCACCATTCGTGAAGGAGGGTACTTTTTGGAAATTCGAAAGTATGGTTGGTAAGTAGGCACTGAGCTCTTGCGAAGCAAGAAGTATGTGTATGAGAAGATTATGAGTAGATTCGAAATCTGTACAATAAGCATTCCGAACGCTGCTGAAGTATGGCAACCGAACCTTTTTCATTCGCAGACAAGAGAGCATCACTCGAACCGACCACGGCTTTGATGGCAGACTCTGTATCGCCCTGGGCCAGCTTTTCTTGGACAGTCTCCTGTACCTTGGACTCGCCCTCCGTTAACGAATCTATGTATGTCGCCAACTCATCTATCTGATCCTCGAAAGTACCATCAACAACCAACATGGTGCGTATACGTATCGCAGATCACGTCGCTACAATCCTCAAAACCCTGCTTACTACCCAGTGTGTTATGCTGTCTCTGCTGCACAACCTGCTCAGTGCTCTCGCGGTTTTCGCAAGATTTTCGAGGCTCGTATGTCTCGTGTGGGTGGGCCCTCGGAGCTCTCAAAAGGGAGTCGTGTGGTGAGAAATTGTGGGAGGGAAGTGCGAGCTCAGAAACTATTACGCGCTGCTCCACGCAGGATGCACTTTCTTTAATGCGCTCAAGACACGCTCCCACACATATGTCCAGCCGGTCTTCGCAAGTTGTATCGGTCTCGTCTAGTGTCACCCGAGTCTTCTAGCAGTCTACTTGCGGTCATAATTCTGCGGAGTGGTGCAAGATAGGATACGCACCAAGATCACGCTTACGGTTGACATTCGCAAGCGGTCGGCTCGAGGCAGATAGCTACATGGCGAGTGAGTGCACAATGACTTGTGATTCAGCATAGGTAGAGGCGGCCAAGAACATGTCAAATGGTTCTTCTGCCAAGAAGATAGGGTTTGCGAGTTTCTTTTCTACTTCGAATGAACTCATACCTGATGTGCCTTCAATCGAGAAAAGTCCCACAGAGGAACAGACGAGCTCATTCTTCAGAAAAGCGCCCGAAAAACCTACATTAGAGGCTCATGAAGTTACTCCTGGTAAAGCAAAGTCTTCTAGTGTAATACCTTCGTCTCATGATATGGCTCGGCCCAACTCTTCCAGAGCTCGTAACACATCCACTGCAAAGGCCAATTTCAAGTGCATCATGGATCCTGAGCTTGACAAGCGGAAAGCCAAGGGTACGAAGCCCAAGTTTAGGTTCGCTGGGGAATCTGTAAGTGGACATGCAGGTTGGCCTTGAGTACGAACCGTGCTAATCTTTGTGAAGGAGCCTCCGCTGGATGTGAGAGATCCACGAACAAACAGAGACTATGCCTCGAAAGTTGTGAAGGGTAAGAAGAAGTACCGCCCGGAGGTGCATCGTCTTCAGTGGAAACGCGACGACAATTCCGTGGGCCCAGATCCACCAATATCAATACTTGTCTCCAACCTCTCACCACTGACTACGAACCAAGAGTTGGCTTTACAATTCCGAACTTTCGGTGAGCTGTCGGAAACGAAATTACAAGTCGATCCTGCAAATGGTTCCTCGCTCGGCTTGTGTCGCATTGTATATAGGAAAAGTCCTGGTAATTTTATGAAGGCAGCCGAAGCTGCTGCTAAGGCTGTCAAGGTGATGAATGGCACAAAATTTGCAGGCCAGATTGTAAAAGTCATACATGACGATGACGCCGCATCACTATGTAAACAGAAATTCAACGAGATCGTGGCAGAAAGAGAACGTGAGAAGGCAAAGATCTTGGCACTAACCACGGCTCAAACTTCTCAAACGCAAAGTCACGAACACATGCATGCGTCTACCACGACTCCACGAGGACCCAAGGCAATGCTCAGGAACAGCGAATTGTCCAGTGTCCGTGAGCGCTCCTCTCGAGGAGAGCGTGATGCAGACA
Source organism: Taphrina sp. SM11 (assembly GCA_004000165.1). Lineage (NCBI taxonomy): Eukaryota > Fungi > Ascomycota > Taphrinomycetes > Taphrinales > Taphrinaceae > Taphrina > Taphrina sp. SM11. The sequence continues at coordinate 120,268 of RHDT01000077.1, read as the reverse complement.
GGGATCGTGGCAGAGAGAACGAACATCACCGCGAACGCGAGATTGAGAGTGATCGTGATCGTGAGCGTATCAGATCTGACCCTAAGAAATATCGCAAGGAATCTTCTTTTGGAAGGCGGGACATGTCCAAAATATCTAGTAGCACAGCCGAGACAAATAAGCGCCTTGGACATCATGCCTACATCTTTATTTCTGGCAAAATCCTACCTTTACATAAGGTAACAGCCCAAGAGCTTCAGCTACATTTCTCTGGTAAGAGAAATAGCGATATCTTCACGGATAATTACGGATTCTATGTTCTTTTCGACACGGACGACATTGCAACTCATACCCACCGTACGATGGACAAGTCGACATTCCTCGGATACCGACTTCATATGGAGTTGCACAAGGCAAAACGTGTCACAGCGAAAATGGAGGAGAAGCCACTTAGTGGGGCTTTCAAGAAGACCTTCCAGCCTATTGAAGTAGCTGATCCGATAGCAGAAGCGACGAAGCGACTGATCAAGGATCTTCAGGATGTGTTCCTGAGAGATGTCAGAAGCCGTATTGTAGGACCTGCTCTACTGGATTTCCTTGATCCTTCCAATTTTCAGCATGCGGAGAAGAAGCCTGGAAATCCCATAACCAAGACTTCGCAGGAAGATCAATCAGAGAAGTCGCAAATGATATTGCCTGGAGCACATGACAATGCTAACGGCATTGTTAAACCAAAGAAATTGTCTTCCATCTTGTCGCATATACCAAGATTTAAAAAGAAATTGAATAATGGAAGAATGCGCATCAATCATAGGATGGATCATCATGCCATGTTCTCGGATGCGTCTGAAGGCTCTGATGATGACAGCAAGGAACGGCAATCAGATCGACCATCTTCAGTAGCACCCAGTGTAGACGAGGATGGCAACAACACTCCACTGCAAACTATGAGATCAAAACTCGACCACAGGAAGCCTGTACCAATCAAAGGCTCCTCGGCACATTCAAGTGAGTCTGGCTCAGAGGACACTGGTGAGCAATCTGTCAACGATAGTGCATCACTCGAGTTGACAGATGCATTGAGACAGAGCATCCCCGAGAAAACTGGAGCACGACATGCCAAGCACGACATTGACTTTACTAGTAGTAGTGAGGATGAAGAAGAGGCCGATATCGAGACTGACAAGAATGAGATCAAGCTTACTCAGGCTGATATCAAAATGCACGCTACGGAAGATGTCTTGGTATCCAGTGATGAAAGTCTCGTGCCTCTGGAAAAGCCATCTTCGAGGAAAGTCGTAAGAAGAAAAGGGCGCAAAAAGCACTTGCACAGTAAGCACAAGGATGCAGTTGAGTCTACAATTGTGTTGGATGTCGAGCCTCTCGCAGAATCGTCAGACGAGCTAACGGACTCCGAAGATGTTGCCAGAGGCACCGCTCCAGCTTTTGCTTTTGATGACGAAGATGTTGTTCTTGATATTGATGGCATTCAGAGCCTAGTCAAGGATGATGAAGACATGGCATTGTTGCAAGAGGTGATGCATGATGTCAAGCCAGCAGACATCAAAGATATCGGTTTGTGGGCATGGCGCCAGAAAGAAACCAAGGCTTCTCATGCTGAGGGTATCAAGGGTGTAAGAAAGCAACAGAAGGATTCGAGCTACAATCGTGTCAACCTTACTGGTTCGGCAAAGACTGAAGGGTATTATGCAATTCCAGACATCGAGAAATCCTTCTACCTTCCCAACAGGAATCGAGCCGTCATTGCCGAGCCAGATGTCGGAAATAGTAGTTCTCGTATGAACAGGGCAAACAACAGAAGGCAAGCAGCTGGGATTGAGGCACAGAGACAAACACTTGAAGCACAAACGGATCTACTCCGCTTCAATGCTCTCAAATCACGTAAGAAGCAGCTGAAATTCTCCAGGTCAGCTATCCACGACTGGGGATTGTATGCCCTAGAGCCGATAGAGCGGGGAGACATGGTCATTGAATACGTTGGCGAGATTATACGGCAACAAGTAGCTGATCATCGCGAAAAACGTTATGAGAGACAGGGCATTGGGTCGTCATATTTGTTCAGGATTGACGAAGATACGGTCATCGATGCTACGAAATGTGGTAATATTGCGAGATTTATCAATCACTCGTGTGACCCTTCGTGTACAGCCAAGATCATAACTGTCTACGGTCAAAAGAAGATTGTGATATATGCCCAGCGAGATATCGGTCTTGGAGAGGAAATCACGTATGATTACAAGTTCCCGCTCGAAGATGAGAAGATTCCATGCTTATGCGGATCGTCCATCTGTCGGGGTACCTTGAATTAAGCACACTTTAGATAGCTGCCCGTAGCCCCGGTAGTGCCTGACACCCGCTGCTCGCTGCCTATTGTAGCAATCCATGGCCAGCTGGTATAGGTTCGTCCCTAGATATTCCACAAAGTCCCTGTAATTAGGTATACATGTACAGTGTCGAATGATATGCTAACGCTGTGTAAAGCAAGAAACATGAAAGGCGGACGAATTCAAGAGTGACAGACTGCTACGTTGTCTGCTTCAATTGATCGGACGCATGCTTTTCAAAGGCGGCGATGATTTGTCCTGCGACTTTCGGCAAGGCTGCCTGACTCAGGGCTCCATAGAGTGGATTGGCGAATTTGTATTCAATGTCGAGATGGACGAGACATTGGTCATCCTGGTCTTGGATCTTTTGCAGTCTCCAGGCAGTGACGAGTCGCTCAAAGAGCGGATTATCCTCACTTGCAACGGCTTCCACCTTTTCCGGTGGCGTACAGCGGACGTGACTGGAGAAGGACTCGAGGTAGGTCTTGTAGCCAATTTGTAAATCTGCCTTTGTGGGCGATGTCTCGTCCCGTGCAGTCACCTTCGAGCCTACGCAGAATGGAACAAAGTCAGAGTAGGAATTGATGTTTGAGATGATCTTGTAGAGGTCCTGTTGGGAATGTGGAAGTGTCCTGTTGACTGTGAATTTCTGTGCAGGTGTCGAGAAGAACGTTCTCTTGCTCTGGTGCAAAGGCACATGTCTGATGGAAGATGAGACGCCCCGTATCATCCTCCTGTAAGACCCACAAAGTCTTTTGTCAGTTGTACCAGTGTCCTAATATTGTATAGACATTTCTCCTGAGAAGGGCCAGCTGTAATGATGACATGAATGAAATAACTGATCACACGGAGAGTCCGCATGTGTGTCCAGGAGAGCTCCAATACAATTTTATATGATTTCGCTACGAATAGCTGTCTGCTCTGTCGAAGGGATAGAGGTAATCTGACATACGGTAAAACTGAATAGACCTACAAACCACTTCAATAAGGGAGCTTGGAGCGACATGGGCAAAGCGAAAAAGACGAGAAAGTTTGCGCAGACAAAGAGAGTGATCAGTGCCAAGGATGGGAGGATAAAGAAGGAGGTGAAGAAGGACGATCGACGTCGTGATGCGAATGGAGAACTCATCAGGGAGATTCCACAAGTCGCGTCTTCACTCTTCTTCCAGTTCAACGAGGCTCTGCATCCTCCTTACAGAGTCTTGATCGACACCAATTTCATCAACTTTTGCATCAAAAACAAGATCGATCTGGTCAAGGGCATGATGGACTCTTTGTTGGCGAAATGCATACCCTGTATCACAGACTGTGTCCTGGCTGAACTCGAGACCCTCGGATCCAAGTTCCGACTCGCGTTGCAGATTGCAAAAGATCCCAGGTTCGAGAGGCTAACGTGCTCACACAAGGGAATCTATGCCGATGACTGTCTCGTGGATCGATGCATGCAGTCTCGATGTTATCTCGTCGCAAGCAATGATTTGCATCTCAAACAGCGAATTAGGAAGATTCCAGGCGTGCCGATTCTCTACGTCGGCAACCACGTCATCAAAGTCGAACGATTACCGGACCTGTTGTAGTCACGCGTCTCTTTCGAAGAACATCTTCTTCTGGACAGGAAGATTCCTTTCAATGTCAGTCAGGCACTTTTTTCCTTATTTATTCAGCATTGGCGAAGCATAGCGGTTGGGTCATGAAAAATCACCACGATGGTCGTCCTATCATGTCGACTCTTCATGCTGCGGATAGTGTGTTGCATTTGCTGTAGATGAGAGCAATGATTGGGACAAATCGCACGGCAGTGTATGGGTCATAGAGCTACGCAAGTATGTAAATTTTGATCCTGGCACGTTCTGATAGGCAGGTGCGGCAAGTATGCATGCTATATAAATACAGCTCTCTCTATTTGACTTCCTCAACAGTCTCGCTCTCGACAACTTCGATGAGTTCTTCAACCTCTTCGCTCTCGTCCTCCGCCAAGAGTTTCTCAGACCAGTGAGACTTGCCAGCTTCCTGTCTCTCGTGATCAACCTGTTCCTTGACACGTTGTCGCCATTCCTGGTACTCGGCGAGGAGTTGTCTTCTCTGTTCCTGTTGCTCTCTAGCAGCAGTGTTTTGCTCGAGATTGTCCTCCTCCTCAAACTGTTTACTGTAATCTCGGAGTTTCTTACGAATCTCCTTCTGCTCCGCCTTGGACAGATATGTTGGAGGTCGTGGCCGCCAAATTACCTGCTTGAAGTTCTCGATATGCTCTTCACGAATCTGGGTACCTTTAAAGTCCCATAGCACATATCCGTTCTCCATCTTGTGCTTCCAGACAGAAGAGCTGGTCATGAGGTATCGTCCAGATGGATCCCACTCGAGATCCGTGACTCCGTAATGTTCTGCAGTGTTCAGACATTGCAAGTTGCATGCAAATTGAGCCTCATTCTCCTTCTTTTCACCTTCAAAGTCGACATCCCAGAACTCCAAATCGAATGTTGAGGTGCTACCTAGGGTAGCCACCACTAAGAATCGTCCTTTAGGTGCCCATTGGATGGTATTGCAGGTCTTTCGATCGATGACTCTGACCTCTTTGAAGACAGCTTCGTTCCTGGTTTTTGCACTCTCGAATGCATAGAATGCCAAAGATGTCTTCAGGGCCATACCAGGCTGGCCAAGGTTTGGATCGTTCGTCTGAATTACAGCAAATCTCGAACCCTTCGGCTCCCAAGCAAAGGCGATGATGGTGTCCTTAATCTCGATAACCTCGACTGGGATATTCTTTTCATTAATTCTGAAAATCTCCATGTTCGTGTATGTGCCTTTCTTCGATTTTGTATGTCTATCCACTTTGATACAAAGGTAATCACCGTTGTTCTGCCAGAACATTTTGGCGTCCGTGACATTATACAAGTTCTTCGTACGAACTACTTCCTTGGAAGGAACGCTCATCACCGAGACACGAGCAGGTTGGTTACCCACTTCGGGAGTCCAGTAAGATATGAGGTTGCCCTCTGCACCGAGCTTCTTTTCGGAGGCTGGCGCAGGGCTCCATTCGAAGTCCACAACACCTTCGATTTTGACAGATTTCTTGCCCACCAGACCCATACCCGGGGCTTCGTATATCGAGATCTGTGTGCCTGGCGTAATTCGCGCAAGATATTTCTCATCAGCTGACCACTTGAACATTGGCCACATCATTTTTTTCTGCCCTGCTGCACCATGGCCGTGACCATCATTGGGAGTACCAGCGAATGAACGCAGCAACAATCCCTTCTTGAGATCCCATACAAAGACTTGTTTGCCCTCGTCTTCCTGGGTGAACGGCATGGTGGCGCGTGCAGGATGTCCTGCGGGAGGCAACTCTAATGCTTCGTTGGACCACGTTACGAGATAGTTTTCCAAAGGAGAGAAATCGATTAGCTTCACCTTAGGATGAGCAAATCGAGCGATACGCTTCCAAGACGGACCACCCCAGAATTGCAGACCTTGTTGGTGGAAGGAGGCCAGATATGTACCCAGCGGCGACCACTGAGTGTATGTTTCAGTCCAATTATTACGAGCAACCACAGGCTCTGGTTGGTCGGCCTTCCTATTCCAATTGATGCTGACTTCGTCGCCTCGGAACATAACAAACTGATCACGACCCTGTTGATCCGCCATCCAAGATCGTAGATGTTCATGCTCGGTATAGTCCTCTTCAGGAGGAGCCTGAAACTCGTCATCAATGTTGGCATATTTGTCCACATCAGTGAACAAGTTGGCCAAAAGTGTATGAGCTTTGTCTAGTTTCTTGCCATTGAGGGTCTTGACGGCATTCAACGCTTGGGCAGGTGTTTCGTATTCCACAAACATAAAACCCTTTGACATGAGACCTTCTTTCTTCTCCTCCATGGGCATAACAATGCCATCTTCCTTGACGACTCCGCAAGAGGAGAAAAGCTTGTTCAGGACACGTAAGAGAGCGGCTTTCTTGCCTTCTGGTACCTTTGGACATCCGTCAACGAGCACGATGTTGTCGAAACCTTCTTCCTGCTCAACATAAAACTTCTCCTCGAGGTCGTCAAACTCGAGATAGTCATCGATACTTTGCACACTCATCTCGAATATAGGCACGCAATTCCACGCTGTCCGAGTACTTCTGTTGGCAGTTGTGTCCTTCAATTGTCCCCTTCTGCGCTCGATCCACGAGTCTGATTGGATCGAAATGAGAGCGGAATTTTGAGGTTCCTCGGCAAAAACTCCAAGTCATGCGATATCGACATCGGCTGTCCCGTTCCTCGCACAAATTACGGGCGCTTCTCCGCCGCGAGAATGACTCACGCGGATCATGGACAGAAGCTCTTGCAATCACTTCATCACCTTTGACCTTCAGTAGATAATCTTTGTCGGAAAGATTGTCAGTCACTGTACTACACGGTCAGTCCTTTTTCAGGCCTGGGATGGCATCTTCTGTGCCTGCACCAAGTACCGATGTTGACTGGCCAAATCTCGCTTTTGCTGTCAATGCTGTCAATGGTCATGTACAGTGCACATATAAGGACGGGGCATGGGGATCTCTTGAGTTCGTGGCAGAGCCATTTCTAAAAGTTTCAATCATGGCTCCAGCGCTGAACTATGGTCAACAGTGTTTCGAGGGATTGAAAGCTTTCCGCTGCAAGGACGGGCACATCCGAATTTTCCGGCCAGACGAGAACGCTGCTCGTATGAGACATTCCGCCAACATGGTCGCTATGCCGGGCGTACCCGACGAACTCTTCCTCGAGGCTGTCAAGATGGCTGCACTGAAAAACGCTGAGTTCGTCCCACCGTATGAGCTCGGTCAGGCCTTGTACCTCAGACCTCTGCTCATGGGCACTGGTCCACAGCTCGCATTGATGCCACCGAGTGAGTTCACCTTTCTTGTCGCAGTGACTCCAGTGGCGAATCTTTACTCTGCTTCTGGTGCGAAGCCGATAGATGCATTGATAGTAGAGGATTTCGACAGAGCAGCTCCAGCAGGTACCGGATCCGCAAAACTTGGTGGCAACTATGCCCCAGTATTTCAACATGCCGCGAAGGCACGAGCTGCTGGCTATCCAATAACATTGCACCTGGACTCCAAGACCCGAACACACGTTGATGAGTTTTCGACCTCTAATTTCCTGGCATTGAAAGGTTCAGGTGAAGCAATAACACTCGTTGTTCCAGAATCTACCAGCATTCTCAAGTCGGTGACAACAAAGTCCGTGATTCAGCTTGCTCAGTCGTTTGGCTGGACTGTGGAGCGTCGGCAAGTTCCTGTCGAGGAGATCTCCGAGTTTAGCGAAATTATGTCTGTCGGTACAGCAGCTGTGATCAGCCCCATCAAGTCAGTCACATACAAGGGCGAGAAACTTGTGCAACTATCTGAAGAGAGTGGGCCGGGCTCTTTGAAGGTACTGAAAGCACTAAGAGCAATTCAGACGGGTGATGCTGAGGACAAATTTGGGTGGAACTTCTTGGTCGTCTGAGTTGTCTGTTTATAGGAATTCAAATTATCAATGATCAGGAAGAGGAAATCCATATAGCAGTGCTGGTGGATCGCTAATCAGGTGCCATTACATATTTACATGATATTCACGAGCCCGTTTGACCAGCAACTGTCTAGAGCAGAGAATAGTCATTCTCCCACCCTTGTCCTAAGTGCAGCTCTGACATCTTCGTCGTATTCGTCGTTACAGCGAGCACGAAAATTGGTCACGTGACAAATCACGCCGTGTTTGTTGACATGAAGACAAGACAATTCGTTGCACCAAACCTCTCCACTGTCCAGGGAGATCCTCAGCGACTCTTTATATCAACAATCACTTTCGTGCATTCATTCACTTGGACACAGAGAGCGCTCTTCCGTCGAAATACACCGCACGGAAAGCCTTGAAGAGATTGTGGACCTATCTCCTGCACGCGGTACTTCGAATCATTCCGGGCGCTTCAAGTTATCGTTGCAATTAGAGAATAGCGGTGATGAATAGACCTAAACTACAACAACGGCCGCCCAGTGCGATGTCTGGCATGAGACCGCCTACAGCGACAGCTTCACGCCCACCTTCTCGTGCCTCCTCCAACCCTTCTCCCAGTTATGATAAGCAAATACCCACCAAGCGACCTCAGAGCTCGATAGCGAAAACGACAGAGTCCAATACTACAGCAAATGCGCACCCAGCATCGTCCGAGACAAATATTCAAGTAGTCGTGCGCTGCAGAGATCGTAATAGGCGAGAAATCGAGGAGAATTCGGGCGTCATTGTGTCTCCTGCGAAGGACGGACATTCGATCACTGTACAGACTAGTGCCTTGACTGAGCTCAATAATAAGACATACACTTTCGACAAGGTCTTTGGTGGAGGCTCAAGTCAGCAGGATGTTTTCGATGTGACTGTAGAGCCCATCGTCCAGGAAGTAAGCATTCTCTACATGCTTTCATGGCACGAATTGACATTCTGTTAGATGCTTGGAGGCTACAATTGTACCATTTTTGCCTATGGACAGACCGGCACGGGAAAAACTTATACCATGTCAGGGGACATGTCCGATCACTGCGGTGGTATACCTCCAGCAACGGCAGGAATTATTCCTCGAGCCCTTTGCCGAATATTCCAGATGCTAGACCATGCAGGAGACGAGTACTCAGTCAAGTGCTCTTTCATCGAGCTGTACAATGAGGAACTCCGTGATCTCCTCTCCATCCAGGAAGATCAGAAGGTCAAGATTTTCGATGATTCCACAAAGAAGGGTGGCATTATTATCAATGGCATGGAAGAATTGGCTGTGAACGATGCGAATCACGGAGTCAAGATACTGCAAGAAGGCAGTCGCAAGAGAGAAGTTGCAGCTACGAAATGTAACGAAGTCTCCTCTCGATCTCACTCAGTCTTCACGATCACGGTCCACATCAAGCAGACCTCCACTGAAGGAGAAGATATGCTACGGGTTGGTAAGCTCAACCTCGTCGACCTGGCTGGGTCAGAGAATGTTGGACGGTCAGGAGCAGAGAACAAGCGGGCAAGAGAAGCTGGTATGATCAACCAATCGCTTCTTACCCTCGGACGTGTCATCAACGCACTCGTAGATCGTTCTCAGCATATCCCATACAGGGAATCAAAACTTACACGATTGTTGCAAGATTCTCTTGGAGGCAGAACCAAGACCTGTATAATTGCAACACTTTCGCCAGCCAAGATCAACATGGACGAGACTGTCTCTACACTAGAGTATGCCAATCGGGCAAAAAGCATCAAGAACAAGCCACAAGTGAATCAGATGATGACAAAGAAAGCTCTGATCAAAGACTACATCATGGAGATCGAGAGGCTCAAGGGCGATCTGAATTCCACCAGGATGAAGAATGGTGTCTACATGACGGAGGAATCGCACCTCGAACTTGTCAATCAGAACGAGAGCAACAAATTACTCACTGAAGAGCAGCAACGCAGGATCGATGCCATGGAGGCTCAGATCAAGAGTGCGAAAGAACAATTCGAGTCTACTATGGCTACATATATGGAGACCAAAAGGGAGCTCGATAAAACCTCCAGAACGCTTGCAGATACTGAGACGCGATTGAGTGTCACGGAACAGAGCTTGTCTAGCACGAAAGCTGATCTTCAGAAGGAATCAATCTTGAGAAAGGCTCATCAAGCGACCGAGGCAGAACTTGACGCCCTTGCACACTCTCTTAATGCCACACTAAAGAACACAGTGAGCGACGTCAAAGGTCTGCATGCAAAGATCGACCGTAAAAGAGGTGTAGAAGAAATTAATCGTGAGTCCTGGAGAACTGTAACAGAGTCCATCAAGCAAACTGCTTGCACAATAGATGGAACGGTAGAGAAGTTCTCAAGAGAACAGATATCACAATCTGATGCAATCGCTGATCGTATAACGATGTTTGTAGTCAAGGAGATGAAGCTGTTTACAGATGGTCACCAGTATCTGGATAATCAAATCGAGCAGTTCGAAGCTCAAAAGTCTACACTAGACAACAGTCTCGGCGGTGCTCGAACAGAAATGGACGACATTCTTGGCGAAATCAAGGTACTCCGTGAGGAAGTGAAGTCTCGCCTCGGCTTGGGTCTGGCGTCCCTGAATCAGGCTGCACAGAGGATCGCGGAAGAGATTGCAGGCCAAATGGGACTGTTCCAAAGGGACATCTACCAAAGCTACGACGGCCTTGCCTCAGAATTCAAACAGATCTTTAGCAGGACGGAGAAGCATATCAATGCTCAATCGAGCGAGATCAAGAGTCTCAGAAATGAACTACATGAGGCCAGTCAGCGGCATGTAGTGGCATTGCAACAGGCCTTGCAAGCCACAAGGGAGGCACAGGTCTCGAACAAGCAAGCCGCCCTTGAGGAAGAAGCAGAAGTCTTAGCTCAGATTAAAAACATGGTGCAATCTCTATCTGCCAAACGATCGGCACGAGACGACAGGATCAACGAGGACTTCCAAAGACAATCTTCCTCCCTCTTGGCCGATATAGACGATCGTGATCAGAAGACGGGCACGGCTCTAGACCTATGGACAAATGCGGATGGTGTCTTTGCTCGAAGATTGGTAAAGGACAAGGACGAGATTAAGAAATCGATCGTCCACAGCTGGGACATGGCCAAGGAACGTACAGAGACCATCCAGCAAAGTACAGAAGTCATACACAAGGAGACAGTTGAACTGGTTGATGCTGCTCTGCAGAATGTAGACAGCCAAACTCAAGCATTGGAAGAGTTCGTCACACGAGCTAGATGCCTCAACCAAACACATCACCAGAACCATGCCGTTATCATCTCTGGCTTGCACGATAATGTACAAAAGACCCGCCAATCGGTCCAGCACGAGTTCTCGCAAGCCAAGATTGAGATTGAGTCGTGTGGCAAAGCAGTCCTGGGCAATACCAGTCAGCAAAAGCAAGTGTTGGCGAGGTTCAACCACGAGGTCGCTACAGAGGTGGAAGAAGTGCGTCGTACAGTACAGATGCAGCTACAGGATGACGTACCGACACAGACGACTCCCAAGAAGCAAGAATATACTTACCCTAGCTCGTGGCAGACGACCCGGCCACATTCGGAACTCCTGTCAACCTCGACCGGTGCTCCAGCGCTTGAGACAACAGTCGACCGGAATCCACTAGGCGATGTTGATGTCAATACGACGTCGCCTTCTTCAGCAATGGAGCCTCTAGGTCCACCGGAGGATGAGCTGGCGATTGCCATCCCGACGATTGCCAAAGTGACGACCTCCTCCATCCCCGGTCCCCGGTCACGTTCCAGTGTCGAGAAAGAGGTCCCGAAAGCGACAGGCTTGCCGACTGGACAAGAGAATGGTCCTCGACCACCCAAGACTCGAAAGAGAGTCTTGGGATGAGGATCCTCCGGGGATGTTCTCCGAAAAGAAGGTGTATCTATGTTGGGGCTGCTGTAAAATAGAGGTTATAATCATATAATAATAATGAGCAATGGTCCATGTCTGGCTGATCCTTTTCACATGCCTCGATTGAAGACGACTCGAGTGAGTCCTCGATCCATGACTGATCCTCTCAGTCCCTCGTCCAAGTCTTCAGATGCGAGATGTTCTCTCGTGGGAAATGTTGCAATGGCGAGCGGTAAGGCCACCAGACTCGTGACAAAGATGGAGAGAAGGTTGAAGGGTAAGGTGAGTCTCGGGTGTCGGTTGAGGAGACTGGTCTTGCGTTGCAAAGTGAGGAGGATGAGTGGTGGGATGATCATGATGGGCGAGCTGTTGAGGACTCGACTGGCTGCCGTCTCTGATATTGCCTTCCAAGCAGCCACTTTACTCTTCCCCAGGGATTCTTCCGTAGTGGTGGTGGTGGTGGGTCTACTACTGCCACTGCCACTGCTGGCATCTGGAAAGACGTCGATGCCAGTCTTCAATTCTCCATAGCGCATGAGGAGTACGTTGAGGGCTCCTGCGCCGGCAACCGCGACAAAGGGAATCAACCGACCGGCGAGTTCTCTCCTGCCTGGCGCCCTGATGTGTCTGACGAGCTGATTGAGGCCGATGGCGACTCCGCAGCTGGCGCCGACGGCGGAGAGGTAGCTGGTGGAGAGCTGCGTGGTTGTCAGGGGACTCGACTTGTTGGCGTTGGCGTAGTTGAAGGCGACGTTGACTGTCTGATTGATGATTTGCCAGGCGACGGTGCCCCTGAGACCGAGGTTCGGAGTCAACATGCCCGCCGTCACCACGAGATTCGTGAGGACAAAGCTCGACATGCGAAAGGGAAGGAAGATGGGCGTGCCAGTCTCGGGATGCACAGAGGCATCAATCTGCTTCTTGGCACGCCAGACGGCCTCGTCCAAGTCGATCTCATGGCGGCGATATCGGGTCAGCAATTCCCGAGCCTGGTCTAGTTGACGGGACGTGGTGAGCAGCGTTCGGGGGTCGGTGATTTGCATCGTATGCTTCACGCGACCAGAGTAGGTCGATAGATCGTACCGGGACTCTGGCAACACTCTCTCCGCTTTCGACATCCTTGTCTTGCCCGCCGTCGTCCAAAGCAGCTCTTTCCTTAACGCGAAATTGACCGAGACAAAAAAGAGTCTTTCAGACCATGAAAAGATGAATGTCGTCGGGTTTGGCCAAGACCGCTTTGGTGGAGTAGAAAGCAAGGAAAGTCAGATTGGTCTTACAAAAGCTTGGGTGGCAGTGGATTAAGCCCGGTCGAGTTTGACCCTATCAAATGCTCCACAATCATATTACTTGGCGCGTTTTCAGAAATCTGTCCACTTATACAAGACTTATCTACCAGGTCTCACCACTGTTCGGGAATTGCCAGGTAGGCTGCATTTGGTTTCTTTGATAAATTTACACAATTCAACAATCAAATACAATACTGGTCAAAAAGGAATGGTCCCATATAGATTGTAATTATAACGACAGGACGGTGAGCAGAGACAATGAGCTGAAGCAAGATGCAACGATTTTTTTTTATGGTAGCGGGATGGATAATAAGAGTTACTCGCTTGACCCAGATTATCGATGCTGAACCCTCATACTGAAAATAATGCTTCGAAACATAGAGAAGACAAGTTTAGTACCTAAATCATCAGTCACGCTACTCATGCCAAAGGCACATCAAGGGAAAACTCACCAGGTAGAGGGACGCTTGGCGCTGAAGATCTTCTTTCCAGCTCCGGCCTGTTTTGGCAGACGTGTTGGAAGAGGGAATCTGAGTTTAGGGTCGAGCAATTGCTTGATGTATGGTCTCTTGACATCGGACGTCTTCTCGAGCTCGACAACCTTGAGAATGTGAAGATCTCTGAATCGTGTTCGGTGGAGGGAGGCCATGCTCTGGTACATCTGCTCGACGGCCTCTGTTCGTGACATTGCTCTGTACTCCTTGTACATGTTGTGGGTACCGGATCTCGAGTTGTATCTGAGCCAGAGACCAAAGTTCTTGACCTTCAATGGCTTCTTCTCGAGAATCTCGTTGATGGAGATGATTTCACCTGAAGCCTTCTTCAACTTTCGCATCTGCTTGATAAAGTACCAGAATCGGGACTGCGCAACGACCTGTACAAAGGTTAAAATCTGACGAATTGCATCTGGATGTTCGAAGGTGAGCCTACAGTGTTCGGTGCAAACAGTCTCATTCTGTAGATCTTGGGAAGAGGCTCCTTCTCAGTCGGGCTATTCGCATTAACATCACAATCCAGAGGAATTCGCTTGCAAGACATACAGCTTTCGCCCCACGACCTGGTACTCATTCAATCGTCCGACGGCCATTATGTGGTGGTGAGAGATATGGGATGAACTTGGCGGTGACAAAAAAACTTCCCCTGTTTGTGCACTTGACTTTGGGGGCCTATGGAAGGAGTTGGGTCTAGGCAGTCAGTGTTTGCTCGGCAAGGAGCAGTGGAAGGGCGACAGGCAAAGGGGAGGGAAATTGCAGGTGACTGAGAGACTGTTGGTCCTGGGAACGAGGCAAGCGAGAATCGCATCCACCATTCATTGAACGCTCACGTGTGCGAGAACTGATCCCTAGATCAGTTGAGCTTCTCATTCTTGCGTGTATTTGTCCCCGAGCAGTCTCTCGGCTAGCTGGAGCACACCCGCACGTCGGAGCTCCACATTCATCCCTCCGCCGTTCACTCAGTGAAGAAGGCCTCGAGTTAAGGGATAGGACACTCTTGCATGAATCAATGACAGGATACTCTGTATAAAGACGGAATCAAGTATGTATTGCTGAAATCTGCCAAATAGTCTGTTTGCATGGTTAGGATAGGCAGCCATTAGGATATTATAGGCAGATTTTGGCCTCTCCATGCCGCGACTATGCTCTTCTGCACTGACTTTCTATTTTTGGTATGGCATGCCATTCCAGACACGTCCGGTCTTTCCTGAGGAAGCCATCTTCAGTCCATGTTGAACAGGCTGTCTCTCGATACGATGGAACGAGTTGATGTTCTTTCGACAGACAATCTGCCAGCAAGTGGCACCTCCCTGTCTCGAGACGATGACACTCCAGGCAAGGAAGAGGACCCAGATGCGGTACCATCGGTCGCCATATTTGGCTTGCACTTTGTCCTTGTTCGCAAGCCAGTTTCTGTACCATCTCCAGAGCGTGGCCGAGTAATGGACTCCGACGTTGTCGACAGATTCGACCTCAAACCCAGCAGATTCCAGGGAGGAGATGTAGAAGGCCAAAGGAGTGGATGCATCGGCTCCGGGGAAGATGTATTTGTTCATGAAGAGGCCCCAGATCAAATCCTCGTATTGCCAGCATTTTCGCAGACCAGCCACTTGCATGTAGAAGATGCCGTCATCTGAGAGTGTATTCTTGACTTGACGCAAGAATCCGGTGAAATGTCGGATTCCGACATGCTCAGCCATCTCGACACAAGTGATCTTATCGTATCCACCCTCGGGCACGACAATATCCCGATAGTCCATGCATACGATTCTCGACTGTGGCTCGCCACAACCAAGTTTTTCCAATGCAGCATTTCCCCATTTTGTCTGGTTTCTCCCTAACGTTGCTCCGGTCACCTTGGCACCATATTGTGATGAGGCATAGACGGATAGGGTTCCCCAACCACATCCGATGTCCAACATCCTGTCACCCTCCTTGAGGCCTATCTTCTCACAAATCACGCGCATCTTGTTGTCCTGTAATTGCTCCAACGACTCTTCGGTGTTGATGTCATCAATGATACCCGAGGTATAGACCATTCGAGGTCCAAGGAAGTATCCATAAAAGTCATCTCCTCGGTCGTAATGGTCGCGAACCTGCTCCTCGTCTTGCGAACGAGAGTGAGAGATGACCTCGGGGATCATACCGAAAAGGAAGAATCGGAACAACGAAATGGTGAAATGGAAAGAGGACCAATCATGTCGGTACTCGAGCACGTCGAGCACATCTCCTTTGAACTCTACCTTGCCATCGATGAACATCTCCTGGAAGGTTTCGAGTGGAATCTTGCTGAAGCCAGAATACTTCTTGGCATCTGCTGCGTCCTTGAACTTGATGTACTCCTCGACTGGTTTGCCAGGATAAGTCACCTTTGTATTGAGACGTCCACCGAGGTAGGAATTGAGGTACCAGAATGCAGTGAGCAAGGGAAGGAAGAATAGCAGGACGAAGAAGAACCAGGTGTACTTTCCCCCGCCCAATTTCCAGGAGCAGTAAAGAGGAACTCCGAGCAGCACCACGGCCAAGAGTGCGTTGCTGAATGAATGGGATCCTGGCCCGTCTGCAGGCAACGGTGCATTCTTGATCGTGGGATAGGCAGTCGTGCGTACACCGTACCTTGTCGAGGACTCCTCCTTGACGGGAGCTGCAGGAGTCTCTGCAAACTTGAAACCTGGATCCATCTTTCGACAAAAGAGAGGAGACACACAAGCAGACGAAAAGAGCTAGCAGAGCTATGAATCTTGATCGTCAGAGTCGATCCGTGACTTGGGCGGTGGTAGCAGTCTAGCCTCGGACTTGCCTCTCCCTCAGCTGCGGGCCAGATTCTGTGAGATGTCTTCGGCCCTGGAGCGCGTCAAGGAGAAGGGCGCGTCGAGCTCAATGTAACCAGCCTGCCCAGTCACTTCACTCACTCACTCACCCAGTCAATCAATCGATCACTCAATCGATCACTCAATCGATCACTCAATCGATCAGCCAATCAGTCAGGCAAGCGATCAATCAGCCAAAAAAGACATTTTCTCGTGCACTGCTGTGGCGCATGATCGCGGCTTGTGAGCAGCAGCTCAAATGCACTTCCCGCCATCGACGTACAGACTGCATCACTCTTTCATCCTAGATAGAGAGAGGCTCACACAGTCGAGTCCCAACCACTTCCAGACCCCAATCAGCCGCCGACAAGGCATACATCTCGGTAGTGCGAGAGTAAGATATTGGTGTTGTGGAGCAGATCTGCCATTACGTGCGACGTCTCGTAGTCAAGGGGCATGGAAGCCTTCTTTGCGGATGACGATCAGCGCCTGAAGCACTTGAAGCAGGGACCACATCTCGCGGTCCAGGTCGGTCTGTCTCTTGCCATAGGAGTGCCTGCTTTTTTGGTCTTCTGTTTCCTTCGGACAAAATGGTCGAAACTCTATTCCTACAAGAAGTTGAAGTCAAAGGCCTCCTCTACCCCTCCCTTGAGTGATCATCGGTTCTGGTGGCTTGTAGACTTGTTCAAGATCACGGATGAGCAAGTTCTGGAGTGTGCAGGTCTCGATGCCGTTGTCTTCCTCGGCTTTTTCAAGATGGCCATAAAATTCTTGGCTAGTAGTGCTTTTTTTGGCATGGCAGTGATCGTCCCTGTCAAGAAGGCCTTTTCACCAGATGAAAACCCTTATGGCAACATATCGATGATACATCCTGGAGTCCATGGTCTAGATGACGAATGGTTACAGAAAAAGCATGATAAAGCAGAAGATAAGACCTGGTTGTGGGCCTATGTCGTGTTTGTATATTTCTTTACAGCACTTTCTTGGTACTTTTTGGCCAACGAAACATATAGAATAACCAAGATTCGACAAAGATACCTTGGGAATCAAGCGACTGTGACAGATAGGACCGTGAGACTGTCTGGTGTGCCTGAAGATTTGAGAAATGAATCAGATTTGGCGGAACATATCCAGAATCTGTCCATCGGAGAAGTCGAGAAAGTTGTCATCTGTCGCTCCTGGGGAGAGCTGGATAAGAGGATGACAGAACGGCAGAATATCCTCACAAAACTCGAAGAGGCCTGGACCGTATATCTCAGTCCTTTCAGGGTACGGCGCGATGATGACACTTTACCGCTTGTACAGCCCGCTCCACAATCGAACGAAACTGCAGATGAAGAGGCAGATCCCGAGCATGTTCAAGATTCTAGGACGCTTTTCAATGGGCAAGATCTTCCTGATGAATCTAAGCGACCACGCATGAGGCTAGGTTGGTTTGGCCTCTTGGGCAAGAAAATTGATTGCATCGATTACTACACGATCAAGCTCAGAGTCATCGATGATGCCATAAACGCTCTCAGGAAAGACAAAGACGCTTTCCAGTCTACACCGATGGCCTTCGTTACTTTCAAGCATGTTGCAAGTGCGCAACTAGCAGCCCAAGCCGTACTCGATCCTTCGCCTCTGAGCTTGGTTGGACGGCTCGCTCCTGCCCCTTCTGACATAATTTGGACAAATGTATACATGTCCAGAATGGAGAGGATGATAAGAAGCTGGCTGGTCTTTCTCTTGGTGGTTGTTACGACAATCCTGTGGTTCATTCCTGTTGGAGCTTTGGCGGTATTGCTCAGCCCAGAAGGAATCAACAAGCTCTCTCCTTCATTCGCCAAGTTTCTGGACGAGCACGAAACCATATCTTCCCTAACAGTCGGATTCCTGCCTACACTAGCATACACCATCTTTTTCGCTCTCATTCCATTCATCTTCAACTGGATGAGCTGGTTCCAAGGCTATCTGGATCTGACCGAAATCGAGACGTCTGAGATCAGCAAAAATTTCGCATTCATCTTTTTCAACTACTTTGTCGTGATTCTGGTAGCTTCTTCCGGCTATACAATCCTGTCCTTTGCAGAATTGGACACCTCGAAAGTTGCACAGCTGTTGGCTTCAATCTTACCGGGCCAAGGCCAATTCTACAACAATTTGATCGTTCTTCAAGGTCTAGGAATGTTTCCTTTCCGATTACTACAGATAGGGACCGTGACTCTCTATCCTGTGTACAAGGCCGGGTGCAAAACGCCGAGAGATTTTGCAGAACTCGACAAAGGTCCAACATTTAACTATGCCTTCTACCTACCCCAACCTTTATTCGTGTACGTCATCTGCACGATATACTCAATCATGTGTAGGTCTACTCGGACAACAATCATGCTTCACTAATCGCTGTAGCTCCTCCCATTCTTTGTTTCGGTCTTATTTTTTTCGTCATCGGGTTCTTCGTCTATAAATATCAATTACTTTTCTCCTTGGATCACCCTCAACACAGCACAGGCAAAGCATTAGCCATCATCTTCAACAGGGTCATCCTTGGTCTCGTGATATTCCAGGTAGGATATGTCGTACCGCGATGTCGCGATTATGCTAACGCACCAGATCACCATGATTGGACTCGTCTCGGCAAAGAAGGCTGTCATTCCAGCTGCGACAATCTTGCCGCTGTAAGCATTCTCCCCGTCCTAACCTGGTCGCGAACTAATGCCCTCAGTCCGATTTTGACCGTGGCGGCTGCTTGGAAATTATGGCAACAGTTTGCTCCGCTATCCGAATTCATCGCCCTTCGCACGATAGATCGTAATCGCCGATACAGTACAAACTCACAAACAGTGGACGAAGAGCGGGAGGAACGTGAGGTGTATGGTCACCCCAGTATGACATCTCCTTTGGAGACGCCTTGGACACCACTCGGGCCAATCCGACCTGGCATGATGTAGCATTGACGACGGAGCAGTTGTAAGCTTACTTTAGCACAAAATCATCCTCCAGAACGTCCTCCGGGAAACATGTCAGTGTAATAGCACTTCTCAAGACATCTGAATTTGTCAGTGATGCCCACTGGAACACATAAGCTTGTCCGAGCTGAACTGATCACCTGATTGCGACGCATGCAGTCATCAATGATGCGCCACCGTTCACGGTATACATTCGTGCTGATACCGCTCGATAAGTACAAACGACCATTGCTGAAAGGTGGTAGGGCTATCGACCCCGAAGCTTTCCTTGACTACTCACTTTCTCGGCGAGTCAATGGCGAAATGGAAGTGATACAAAGTTGTGTCTCGCCCAGCAATTGATCTTGCAGGTTGTCAATCTACTTCACGAGACTCAAAATGTCAGCGGATGTTGATGCTGCTCTCCTGCAGGTCGTGTCCTTCATGGAAATCTGGTCCAAAGCTGGAAAGCAAAGGTCTAAGATCAAGCGAGCCGTTAATCCGCGACCTGAATCGTATGTGTCCTTACAGAAAGACTATTCGCTTGCATTAAATGATGAGATTGGAGCAGAACGTAGCGGTTATTATGAGAAGATATCTCAATGAACTGCCAGACGGAATTCTGGTCAAATCAGAAGTATAGCGCCAGGCCGATTGTTGAAAGGCTGTTAATCTACAAGTCAGGAGACCCAATCCAGGAAAGCACGATGACATCGCTTTCCGAGGCACTGAAGATCACTCCTACTACCCAACTACTTCGAAAGATGGGACAGCACTTTACGTTGATAGCATGCATAGTCATCAACGAAGTTGCTAGTGTCATACGCACAACTTTGTTGAAGTCTCTGAAGGTATATGGCCAACCACGTTTCCTCAAAGTCTAAATACTAAGCTGCTACACAGCATTGGTTCTTTGCAATGACCGACAAAGAAGTGCTGAAAGAAAAAACGGTTGACCATTTCACGGGGCTGCTGATCTCGAGATTACTTGAAGTGGTCCTCAACTACATGTCGATCACGGACGACGCTTGTGTTTGTGCAGAGCTTCTTGAGGCTTTGTTGGCACAATCCAACAAGAACAAATCGATCTTCTTGACTGATACACGGAAAAGCTTTGACTTGTACGTCACCACGCTGTTTGAGTATCTTTCACTAAACAAATAGGACTCGAATCGGGGCAATAACCTTGAGAACGTCTAACACCAGACTATTCGTCGCGCTCTCCAGGATCTGCACAAAGCTATTGCGTTCGTTTCCAAGCTATCTACTCTGAACAAAGCTAAGTTCACAGCTCCTGAAGACACGTCAAGTCGTCTCCGATTCCTTTACTCCGAGGACGATTTCCATGATGTCCTTGTACAGGCATTTGACATGTACCTGCAGGATGGCCATGACCTACAGTGGTTGATTCTGCTAAACGAAGCGAGAATGCGGCATGGAACAAGTTTTAAGGCATACAATCTAAGGAAAGCGCGTGTGAAATCAAGCTCGCGTTCAATACTGTCCGGTGTCCTTCTCATATCAAGCAAAGACTTCTATATCTCGTCTCCAGAATCAATTGTACAAGATATCTTCTCAGGCCTTGATTCGATAAAGGACCTCAAGACTCGCAGTTCTTCTATGACGTTCCAAGTCTCGAATTTATTAGAAGAGTTGGACTATTTGAGCCTGACCTACACCAGTCCGACTTGTGCAAGCGCAGCCTCTAGATATCTGTTACAGAAGAATGTACAGAAGAATGAACATCAGGACTCAGTCGATGTACCTAGGCAATATAAGGTTTCTAAAGCAGAGCGAGACATCCCAAGTATCAAATCCTGCCATTCAATGACGAATGAGGAACGTCTCCGCCATGTTCAGTCGCTGGCTGATCCTATGTCACAAGATGAGGACAATTCTTTTGATCAGAGCAACGACAGGTTGGCGAGTCCTCAGATATTGCAAGGGGTAGAGCTCCCCTATCCTATGGAGACAATTCAGAACCTGCCACAATCAGACAATACACGAATGAAAAGGTCTAGATCTACGATGTGGAACGATATGTGCTCTTCATTAAGCGAACTATCTGACAATGATGAAGATAGCCACCAGACAGAAGTGTTTACGGTGGCAGCGACGACCTTACCCACTGACTTCGTCAAACCTGGAGTGAATGAGGTGTCCAGCCAAAGGCTCGATGTTGAACCAAGGGACCAAGAAACACCAGATAATAGCAGACATCCCACTCAAGCCATAGACTTGGTCGAACTCTTGCAGCCGAAAACAACGACTTCAGATCGACCAATAAGTCCCAGAATGGAGCAACGAAGATCCTGTGATACGCCTAGCCGCTTGCGTGAACGAGGGCGATTTGAATGCACACCAATGACTGGACAACCCAGCACCAACCCGCTCGTTGTGGAACAGATCACTGACAGCGGACAAGCACCTCTCAACTCACGTTCTGTCAAACGAAAGCGTACTCCACCTCGCCGGTCTCGTAGACCTCGCACCACATATAAAGTGAAATCTAACCCGTCTATGGCTGAGGCTGTCAAAACAAGTTTGCCTTGTAATCCAGTCAACAGAGTGCCCACCTCAACGGAGGGAATCTTGCGGTCGACTGACAATGCTTCCCATGACGGTTTGCTACAAAGTCTAGAGAATGTTCGTAAAACTACAGACGATGACAGCAAACTCGATGGGAAGCACAATATTCCGTTAGACAGCATAGCAGCAATAGATTGGAGGAAGCATCAACGTTCCACACACAATTCTGACAAATGGGAAACGTCCGAAAATGCATCAACTGTAGAAGGTACGAAAGCAGTGTCAGATGATGCGTCCAGGCTTGCAAACACAGGCGCTGGCATTTCATATCTTGAGCGTTCTTCGCACCAAGAGGATCAATTTGCAAGAAGTATGTGTTGTAGCAGAAATGACAATGCCGAATGTGCTGCAGATCTCCCACATTTGCCAGAATCTAGACTCCCTGAGTGTATTCCTCCGCAACAATCCTCGGTATGTCCTCTACAAGGAAAGCATCCTCCGAGTCACTCGAGTCACCGAATCTTTAATTCAGATACTTCCCCAACACCCATCAACAGTATAACTGACAATATACTTGAAATAAACAGATACAAGGACATGAGAAGAGCAGTGAAGGCGGCATTCGATAATCGAGACATTGAAGAGTCTGCATGGGGAGACGTCATTCGAGGAGCCATTTCAAAGTCGAACTTGAATCTGGGAGAGGACTTCCGAAGGAGTGTTCAAGCTGGTAGACAAAGCACTACCAGACCATCAGAGAGATCAATCCGAATAAAGAGACCACCTGATCTGCGACGATCCGGACCTCGAACGACAAAAGCGGGTGCGTCCTCACCGAGGCATGGTCAAGGAGCAGTTCTCACTCGCCCAGACGTACAGGATCGCGTTTCCTCCACTTTCGATAGAGACCTCATGCCTATCGAACGTCGCCAAGATGAGAAACCTGAAGAGCAGAGTCCAACGAAGCAATTCACTGCAAGAGATTACCCAAATGCCCTCGACAGTAGAATAGAGAACATCGTCAAACCTGACAGCTCATGCGTGGTAGAGCCAGGGGAGTCTCTCGAGGGGTCTGTCATTGAAAGTCATGTAAACTTGAATTGGAGGTCAAGATGATGATGTCAACTGACCATGGTAGAAGGAAATGTGGGACATGATGCAAGAGATTTCGCAAACTCTCCTATTTTCGATTCGGCAGCAAGATGAAATACTGAAAGATAATGCTCTGTCATTGAAGGGGCAGGCAGAGGCGATACGACGGAATTTGCAGGAGCAGAGGTCAAGGGAGATGACGGCTATACTGCAAAGTATGCATGATGCAGCCAGGAATGCCGTGAAGAGATAGATTAGATCTGATGGTAAATTTCAGGACGATAGGCCCATAGTTCTTCGATATTGTCAATTCATTCAAAGACTATCTTGTCTCTATCTTGCGGGCAGTCTATAGCGTGTAGCACGAGAGAGAAGATTTTCCTCACACAAGGATTGTCGTGTCCTGATCGGGTAGATTTGTATGACTTGGAGGCTGAGGCGCGGGATCAAGCGCATCTGCCATGTGCTGCTCCATGGGGAGAGAAGTGCGCAGAGCAGGTCGAGCATGCCCGTAGATCAAGGCGGGCGTGAATGTCAGATGGTGGCATGCTGTTGTATGAGGTTTGCATACTGAAAGGGAGCCAAGGAAGGAGTCATCCACATGGACGCTCATAGTTCGCCGGCTCCTGGTACTGCCTTGGCCTCTGCGATGAGGGCGTCAATGTTGAGATCGACACCGGCGTTGAAGTCACGTAAGATCTTGGTGCGAGTCTCCGAGGTCGGGTCGGATTCCAGAGGACAGTAGAATCTCTGGAGGACGGTGAGCATCCAGGACGCTTGCAAGGGTCCGAGGGCGCGGGAGTCGGTGAGGTCTCCCTTCATCAGGACCAGACCCTTCTCCTCGGCGAGTTCGGAGTGGTGGGCAATGATGGTGTGCGGCCTCGAGTATTCCCCCTTCGTCTTGTACTCGAGCAGGGAGGTGATCATGAGATGACTCGTCTCCTTGTTTGGAAACATCCACTGCAGAAAGTGCATCTCGACACCTTGGTCCGCTCTGAAGAGGGGAAGGACAAACATGGGATTTTGACGTGCAGTCTTGTAGAGGGCATCGTAGGTCTCTCGGGGTATCACTGCACAGATTGCCTCGTCCATATCTGCAAATCTCGCACGCCACAGGAGGGAGATTTCCTTGGCGTCGTGTAGCCTGAGCTTGTCGACATCGATGTAGGAGGAGAGAGACTTGATTGGGCTCTTCTTGGGGACCTTTTTGATCTCCTCCTTGGCCACGAATGCCGCACCCGAGCTAGAGGAAGCGTTTGTCGATGAGGTCGGTGACGCTCGTGGTGCCGCCGAGGTCTGCTCCTTGACTCGCTGCTTGTATCTCGCTCTCAGTTGTTCGATTGCGTTGCGGCCACTGAGACCTTCACTGCCCCTGTCATTACTCTTGCCTTTGGTGTCTTGCTTCATGGCGACATACGCTGCTGCCCTCTGCTTCAACTTTTCCTGGTACTTCTCCGCTATCGAGGCGTATGACCGTCCTGGCATTTGTGTCGAGCCATGAGCCAAGACTGAGGCATGACGACAGAATGCAGGCAGACGTATCCTCTTGCTCATGCTCATGTCTCTTCTAGCACACCATCAGAGATGACATCGACTCCAACTCTTCTCAGCAGCTGCCAGAGTGATGAGTCCTGGGGGAGATTTCGAGATGGCACGAGCTCAGTGCACGTGGAGTGCGTGTTTCTGCGGGTTTGAATTTGTCAGGTTCCCGCCAGAGTTTTGCTTGCCCTCGCAGAGTCCCGCAGCACCGCCCCACCTGCAAGAGGCAGAGGAGGTATAAAGCCAAGCTAATGAGCAACACCGAGTCATCGTCAAGATTCCTCAACAGAAGCGATTGAGCACGCAGAGACGACGTCGATCATGGCCCAGACACAGACAAAGACGAAATCAGAGGCTTCAGAGCTTGCGAAGAGTGAGCCTCCCGAGGATGACACGACGCTCTTCCAGAAATATGTCGTCGGCCCGGGTCGGTTCATCGTCTTTCTCGTCATGCTCTCCGTCATGGCTCGTAAGGATGAGAGAGACGAGGCCAAGGCAAGGAAGTCACGGCGGAGGCCGAGGAAGGGCAGGATCTCAATCAGGAGCAGGACGGCGCTCGGGCAAGATCGCGTCTCTGCGAGCGAGACGGAGGATGAGACATGTATGATCCGGCCAGGTAGTCGAAGGCGACCGGTGCTGCACTCTTTTCAACGTCAATTGGCAGCTCTCGAGGTAATGATTCCCTCAGCCGCTTGAAAGACCATCTTGGACTGACTTGATAGATCAGGAACGCTTTCAGGTTCGAGGAGACTTGGCTCTCGTGGATCGGGGTGACCCTTGTCCTCAGCATGGGTCTCGCCATTGCCCTCCTTACACGCGCACTGCTTGCCGTCAAGACAGACAGCTGAGCTCTGCTCCTTGAAATTCAAGCTCTTCTCCCATCACTGAGAAAGAGCACCACAAAGCCATCGACAGCCAAGAAGCTCTTCCACACAAGCGGGGCCTGCTCACGTGCCACCGACATCAGCCCCACTCATCTCGGAGTGGATACGAGCAGATGCGGGTACCCCGCTTTCAAGATCGAGTAGCCGGCGGCAAATAGCGATTCAACGGATGAAACTGGCTGTTTCCCCGGAAGAACAAGCACCCCTCATGACACCAGCGAGATTCCTTCCTGTTTCTTCGTGCGATTGGGACCCCAGCTCTGCCGGCACATCTCCACCGGCACACCATCTTTTGCCCCTTCTCTCTTTTTCCGTCTCGATCCTGCTACGTGCCCTCTTTACTACGAGACACAGCAAAAGTTGGTCGACCCCTTGATAGCTCAAATATCGCGAGTCTCTTAGAGACGAGGCCCTGCCGACACTGCCGCACTCATGGTTGTCTTTCGATCGAATTTCCCGGATGTCACGGTCGACGAGAGGACATTGCCCGAATTCCTGTTGGACTGTGATATGCCGGACAGACCGTACATCACAGATGCCCCCACAGGCAAATCTCATACGTTTGCATCGCTCAGGAGCCAGGCCATGCGATTCGGTGCCGGTCTCGTGGACAATCTAGGCTGGAAGAAGAAGGACGTCATGTGCATCTTCTCGATGAACGTGATTGATTATCCCATAGTCTTGCTCGGGACTCTACTTGCAGCAGGCACCGTGACTCCGGCCAATCCCTCCTACACGACCTCCGAACTAGTCCATCAGCTCAAAGACAGCGGGGCGAGAGCGTGCGTTGTACATCCCGATCTGCTCACAACGGCACTTGCCGCTGCAGAGCAGGTCGGAATCCCAAAGAGTTCTGTCTTTTGCTTCGGAGGACATGCGAAGGGTGACAGTTCTCCCTGGCAAAAGATTCTCTCGCAACGCGAGATTGGCTTCTCCTTTGCACGACAGCAGATCGACAATAAAAAGGACCTTGCCTATCTCGTCTACTCCAGCGGCACGACCGGACTCGCAAAGGGTGTCATGCTCTCCCATCGAAACATCGTCTCGAACATCCAAGTGAATCACGGATTCGATGGGAAAGAGCTCGTGGCCGGCAAGGACGTCATGGTGGGACTCTTGCCTTTCTATCACATCTTTGGCCTGACGTGCATCATGCAGCAGTGTCTCAAGCTGCAGATCCAGCTCGTCGTGCACCAGGCATTCGACCTCGAACGCTTCCTACAGAGTGTGCAGAAGTACCGCATCACATTCTGTCATCTCGTGCCGCCAATCATCCTGAGACTGGCAAAGGACCCGCTCGTGCAGAAATATGACATTTCCTCGTTACGAATGATCAATTCTGGCGCAGCACCACTGAGTGCGTCGCTTGCACAGGAAGCTGTGGAAAAGACAAAGGTACCCATCAAACAGGGTTACGGACTGACGGAGACATCGCCTACCTCCAATTCGCAGACCTGGGCAGGCTGGAAGACATCCATAGGGAGTGTCGGGGGGCTCGGTGCGAATTTCCTCGCCAAGATTGTCGCTGACGATGAGAGAGAGCTCGGTCCAGGCGAGGACGGCGAGATCTGGTTCAAGGGTCCGTCGATCATGCAAGGCTATCTCAACAATCCGACTGCAACGAAGAATGCCCTCACATCGGACGGATACTTCAAGACGGGCGATGTGGGCCACTTTGACAAGGAGAACAACCTCTACATCACAGACCGACTCAAGGAACTCATCAAGTTCAAGGGATTCCAAGTCGCCCCGGCAGAACTCGAGGGCTTACTGCTCACGCATCCAGCCATCGTGGACGTCGGTGTCGTTGGCTACCACGACGAAGCGCAAGCCACAGAGTTGCCTCGAGCATATGTCGTCCTCAGAGAAGGCACGAAACAGTCGAGGGAACTGCAGAATGAGATTGCAGAGTTTGTCAAGTCAAAGTTGGCAAAACACAAGCAGTTGCGGGGCGGTGTCATCTTTCTCGATGCCATTCCCAAGAGTCCCTCGGGCAAGATTCTCAGACGTCTGCTTCGCGATCGCAAGGACCCGCTCGAGGCCAAGGCCAAACTATAACTCTTGTGCGAGGTCCGACAGGTCCTTGTGGCCATGCCATTCATGAAATTGATGCAGATCACGTAGCGAGCCATTAAATGCAAGATTCATAGCTCTGTATTGAGTCGCAAGACTAAAAGTAGTGTGAATCGAGGAATCAAGAGGTGCAACAGTGCGAGGCAAGATCTACTTGTGTGTAGAGAGTTGGCTAGGGAAATTGCCGCGGTTGGGAGTGGAAGGACATAAAGTTTCACCCGAAAAGCCTTTTTCCCTCGGATCGCCCGTTCTGGGTAAGTGGACCCATTCCAACCAGCCTCGTGGAAGCCTGCACCATTTACCCAGAAGCATCCTCTAGTTGGCCTGCATTCCACTTCGATTATTCTTGTCTGTGAAGCCTACGTCCTATCGGCTTGCGAGTCGTGAATATTTTATCCAGACCCTCGTTCTCGAGATTGCAGTACGCTTCAGAGCCGACCGTCCGATTTCACGGTCCGAGGCGACACTCCGACAAAGGAAGATCTGATCCGCTTGATCTTACACCCATGGTCGCTCCATCATAGCAGCTCACAGACTCGATAGCGAGGCTACTTGTGAACAAGAATTGCAATAATCCTTTCGTATGGCTGCAGCGGAGCCACATGGAAGTAGATAAGTCAGAAGAATGCGATGCGTCGTCGGGTGCAGTGCGCACACGCCGGCGTGTCTTTACCAAGTCGAATGACACGTCGAAGAAGAAGAATCTAGGTGGTCGGAATCTCTTGCTTCAGGATTCAGATGAGGAGGATGACCCGATCTCTCGAAGAAGTTCATTGATGACCGATGAGCATGCGACTAGAGCAGCAGAGAACATCACCTTCCAAGACATCATGTCTAGTCTCCAGATTGATCGTGCTGCAGCAGAAGGGGAAGAAGACGAGCGCCTCGACCGTCTCCCGAATGGCGATCACCTACCAGCAATCTCATTATCCAGTCCTGGCAGCTACTTAGAATCAGATCAGGACTCTAGGCGATCCCGCAACAGTCGAGAGATGTCAAATAGTCGCTCGAAACTCAAGGCTCTTCCTCACCTACCAGAGACCGACTTGAGTGAGAGTAGTCTCGGCGGCTATCGGCGGCATAGTGTAGCATCGTCCGTCTCGACTCGACGCTCGATGCGAAAATCTCTCGAATCGCTACATACCACACCAGCCTTCACTGGCTCTTCTACTTCTCTGGTGGACAGCAATGGCCTCGAACCTGATGAGCTCGAGATGCTGAAACTTCTCCGTCGTAGGCAGGCGATTCTGCGCGAGCTCGTCACAACGGAAATTTCATTCTCAGATGATCTCGCAGTGGTGGTCCAGGAGTACCAGCAGAATGCTCAATTGTGCCGCGAATTGAGTGAGGAGGATACGAGAATGATCTTTGGTGGTGTCGGACCTGTCCGAGCCTTCTCGAGCGACTTTGCTACTGAACTTCAGGCTGCGGCATCGCCGGTGCTCTACAGTACTACGACGTCGCTGCCAGTCTTACTACACGAAGATTCCCAGACGAGTGTAGGTGCCGTCTTTGGACAGTCAATGGACAGGCTCTCGAAAGTCTTTTCGCGGTACTGTTCGAACCACGAAAAGGCGGCGGCATGTCTTCTCAAGGCCTCCAAGGAGCCAGCTGTTCAGGCCTGGCTCGAATCTCAACATCCCGCAGATCGAACAACGGCCTGGGATTTGCCGTCTCTCTTGATCAAGCCCATCCAGAGGATCCTGAAGTATCCACTGCTCCTGTCTTCACTGCTGGAGGCCACGCCAAAGGCGCACCCGGACTACTATGCCATTGAATTTGCCATCAAGGAAATGCTGCTTACAGCCGAGAGCATCAACAACATCAAGAAACGAAGAGATATCGTCGGCTCACTCTCAGCTGAGAGGAGAAGAGGCGATCTTGGTGGAATTGCCAAGACCTTTCAACGCCGAACGACGAAGCTGAAGCAGACTGTAGGATTGGAGGAAGAGTCTGACACGACAGATGTCCTCTACGACGGTCTAGCCTTTGCATTCAGGGCCCAGCAGGTCGTCTTGCAGACACTACGATCGGAAGTCCAAGATTGGCTCTTGGCCATGCGTGCCTCCCTCGAATACCATGCAAAGTTTGCGGCAGCACTCCAGGGAGTTGCCGACTGTGAAGACTCCTTCGAATCGTCCTATGTGCCCGCTATGGACTGGCTGTCATATGGAGCAGCCATCTCTGATCTGCAGCAAGGCGCACTGGTCGAATTATCACACAACCTCGAACGCGAAGTCTTTCAGCCAATCTCGAGCCTTGAGTCCACCTATCTCCGGCCTGCTCTTGTGATTGCAAAACGGGACATGAAGTCGGATGACTTTCATCGGGTACGCACGAGCCAACAGAAGCGCTTGCCAGTCGAGCAGAGTCTCGCCGATTCCGCCGATCAATTCACCCAACTGAACCTGAGCCTCGTACAGGACTTGCCCGTCTTCCTATCCATCACAAGGAGGGCTATGGATACCATCACAGCGAGCCTGGCGCATGTTCAGAAAGGTTGGTATTATGCATGGACCATGCGACTGGGCACGTTGCTCGAGTCTAGTTACGATCCCTTCAGCATCATCGAACAATTCAAGGACAGACAGGCAGTCCTGCAGATTCACCTCTCCGAGCTAGATCTCCTGAGTGGCTCCAGTGGCATTGCCAAGGGGGAGGAGAATGGCCACAGGAGGATTTCCTCTCTCGACAATGCGACGTCTGCTTCGCCCGACAACACCCATGCAACGAAGAACCCCTTTCCCTCTCGACCGAGCATGCGAATGCGTGCCCTCTCTGCCGCCAACAATGCCACTGTCTCCCTGAAGCAGATGTCCCTGCGGACGTCCATCTCGGGATCGACAACTCCGACAACGAGATCACCACGGCATTCCTACCAGTAGTACCAACATTCATTTCCTGTAGAAAAATAGAAGCAAGCGTACACATGCCACCCTCCTGAGTGTTGATCCTGCTGTCTTGGAAGAGGCTAAAGTGCGGGCGGGAGAAGTTCTAGAAGGGAAGTTCCGTCCCTTTGGCATTTGGGCTTGCCGTCCATCTGAAGGGCTGCTGCGCTTGTGCTCCACCCACTCTCAAGCCAAATGACTCTTTGTGCTCTCCTGAGCACTGACTGCCTCCCATCACGTCCTTCTCTGGCCTCATCTGTGGGTGTAAACGGTCACTGCTGTCGTTGCTTGTTGCGGCAATCCAGAGGAGGGCTTATCCGACTTTTGAGCATCCTCCTATAGCTCGATTCTAATCAAATTTTGGGCATTCGACGAAAGATCTCTGGGCCCGTGATTTCTGTCTGTGAGTTGGAGAACGTCCCTTTGGCTGGTCGTTTCTGTATACACACGAGGTGCGCTGTATGTGGCTAGTCCTGCCATGTGTCTTCGGTTTCCTGGTCTTCTTGGCCGGTCTGCAGGCACAAGTCAGTGACGGGCCGGCCACGGTCTTGGGCAGGCAGGATCTTGCGACACACAGTCATGGCGCACGGGCTGCCATGCCCAGTCGCGCCAATGTAGCCTTCACCTGGAATCGGCGGACATTGGAAGACTGGCGACTCTCGGATATAGCCATCGTATCTACCCTGGATGGCAGCCTGCATGCCCTCGAACGGGAGAGCGGTGAGACGAGATGGACAATCTCGAGTGCTGATACGACACTACGGTCGACACAGCGATCACAGGCCAATTCGACAGACAATTCCGTTCTCGAGGGCGGGCGCGATACATGGATCGTCGAGCCAATCGACGAAGGCTGTCTCTATACTTTCAACACAAAGGAGGGGCTCTACAAGCTGCCCTTTGGAATCAAGCAGCTCGTCGAAAATTCCCCCTTTACGGTTCCCGGAGACGACAGGGTCTATGTCGGGGAACGCAAGACGACTCTCTACTCTATCGATCCAAAGACGGGAAACGTCCTCCAGGCTTATGGCACGGGTTTCGGGCAGACAGCCTCGACGGCACCAAAGTGCCGCAATCGGGACAGTCTGGATGAGCTGGATGAGGATGACGAATGTCAAGTTGCAGATCCTTACGACAAAAACATCCTCAAGGTCGGCAGGAACACCTATACCCTGACGGTCTTTGCGGGAATGGAGACCTTGTGGAACATCACTTATACGGAATGGGTGCCGAACTCGGTCGATGCAGACCTCGAACGGCAGTATGCCGACACATTCGATGGCAAGTACATCTCCCCACTCTACGACGGACGAGTGATTGCGCACCAGACAGAGACGAATGATGCCGTCTGGCTGAAGGATCTCGGAGCACCTGCCATTCGAGTCTACGATATCCTGCAACAGTACCCGGTTCATGCTCGGGGCTACGTCGATGAAGTAGAAGCTGTCGCACTGGTAGCCCAGCCCCTCGATCCCCACTTTGCCGAGGAGGACCATGAGAACTATGTGGATGGAGAGGGCTCGACCTATATCGGCAAGACTGAACACGGCGATTGGTTTGCTCTCTCGGCACTCAAGTGTCCTTTGGTCACCAGCGCTCCATTATCGAAATGGAGTGCCGGCACCGCCTCTGGATCGACAGACGACCTGCTTGGCATTCACACTCACAACCGAGTCACGGATCAACAGGCAGGATCTCCTGGTCATCTACTCACCATCGAGGATTCTTCCGGCCCGAATCCCAAATTGATTGCAGATCACAGCCGTCCTGCATCACGAAGCTACGGCCTCTGGCTCGCTACACTGCTCCTCATCATCCTCGGCACTCTCTTTGGACTGCAGAGAATCACTCTTGCCTGGTCCAAGAGCTCACTCACCGTTCACTTTCCCCATGAAACGACAGACTCGGTCGTCACCACCACCACTAGCTTGGCCACGAACGAGCTCAGGCCGCTTCCCGAAAGCACCCCTGACTCTGACAGTCTCGCAAGCCCGCTGAGAAACGAAGAAGCCTTGACAGCACCTATAATAAGTGTAACAGAAAAAGCACTCCCTGATCTACCAACAGAAGCGCCAGAAGAAGACCTGCTTGCAAAGAAGGCCTCCGTCACGTTCAACGAGTCTCCCAAGCCCAAGCGCAAGAGGGGCACGCGCGGTGGCAAACGAGTTCGGGAATTGGCCATGAAGGCTGCTGCGGAGAATGACGAGGTCGACGAGCCAGAGAAGCAGCTGGCGTTGGATGGCGAGGGTGAGAAGATTGTCAAGACAATTCCTGCCAGACCAATCGCTTCCAATAGCTCGGCCTTCCCACTGCAGATCAATGCTTTGACGATTACAGATCGTATCCTGGGCTATGGTAGTCACGGGACGATTGTCTATAAAGGCTCATTCGAGGGCCGTGATGTAGCCGTCAAGAGAATGCTGTTGGATTTCTACGATATAGCCTCCCACGAGGTCAGTCTCCTCCAGGAGTCGGATGATCACCCAAATGTCATTCGATACTACTGTAAGCAGGAAAATGAGAGATTTCTATACATTGCTCTAGAACTATGTGCTGCTTCACTAGCAGAGGTGACGGAACGACCGAACGATTATCAGAGCCTCGCAGATTCGATGAATGACCTCGTCAGTGTCTTGCGGCAGATGGCTCAGGGCATTCAATACCTCCATTCCCTCAAGATTGTACACCGAGATCTCAAGCCCCAGAACATCCTCGTCAATCCGCCTCGCAAGTCAGTCGTGCGGACGCTCGGGAGCAGTTGTGCCCGCTTGGTGATTTCAGACTTTGGCCTGTGCAAGAAGCTCGATGCAGATCAATCCAGTTTCCGCGCCACGACCGCTCAGGCTGCCGGTACTTCTGGTTGGCGGGCTCCGGAACTGTTGCTCGATGACAATTTGGACATGAATCTCCCTCCAAGGGAAAGCAGTGCCTCAGGCTCGACACAACCGAACGGTGCCGGCAAGTCTCGCAAGGTCAGTCGCGCGATCGACATCTTCTCCCTCGGTTGCGTCTTTTATTACGTGCTGTCGAATGGCGCCCATCCGTTTGGCGATCGGTACATGCGCGAGGGCAACATCATTCGGAACCGGTGCAATCTCGATCATCTCGATATATTGGGAGACATTGGCATCCTTGCCAAGGACCTCATTGGCCAGATGATCCTGCCCGATCCCAAGACTCGGCCGGATGCCACAACAGTCCTGCAACACCCCTTCTTCTGGAACCCGGAGCGTCGTCTCAACTTTCTGCTGGATGTCTCCGATCGATTCGAGATTGAGGAAAGGGATCCCCCGAGTCTCTTGCTCCAGATGCTGGAGGAGAAGGCCGACCTGGTGGTGAGCAACAATTGGTATGCGAAACTGGACAAGAACTTTATCGAGAACCTGGGCAAGTACCGCAAATACAACGGTGCCTCCATCCTCGATCTCCTCCGGGCCCTACGCAACAAGAAACACCACTATCAGGATCTTCCGGAGAATGTCCAGAATGCCCTCGGCGCATTACCAGATGGTTTCCTGGGTTATTTTTGCAGCAGATTTCCACTGCTCCTGCTACACACCTACTACCTGGCGAAAACGGAGCTCTCGGAAGAAGCCATGTTTCGTTCATATTACGCTTAGCAAATTCATCGCGCGGCACTTTACATGTTTTTGCTTTATTTGCTTTTATTTAAATATTCATTCTCTCATAGTCACGAGTAGTCCATACTTTGGACCACAGGTGGCCCTCGGCGTAGCAACATGGGGAACCTCGAGGAAGCGATAGGCATAGCGTAGGAGAAAATTTCAGGATTCACATCATCTTCTTTCCTGTGTCATTCCCCTTTTTGTCCTTCATGTTCGCCTTGATAGACGGCCGTGCCTACAATTATAGATGAATCATGATGAGCTCATTTTCCTTTGGGTGATTGTATCTTTGAGCACTGTCACTGCTTTTCTTCTCCGTCTTGATTTTGTCATTGTTGGCTGTCCTGATCATCCTTCTTCCATAGGCTCCCCACTCCCACAACCACAATCATAGTCATCGAGAATCTTGCTACAATCATAGACTGCCTTTTTCAGTTTTCTGTTGACGAGGTTGTGGACGGTACAGCCCCACATGGCAGCAGGCACGCGACCGGACGTCTGGACGGGATGGTGGGCGAGGATCTCTCGTTGGAAGTGGAGGGCGCAGTCTCTGCAGGGGTAGAGCTTGATGAAGTAGGTCACATAGGACTCTAGGTCCGCCCGATCCGAGGGACTCGGGTGCTCTGGGAACCGTGCGAGGACGGTGTGGAGGAGGTACCATGCGTGTCTGCCTAGTTCTGCCTTGGCGGTCTCATTCAGCAGGGGTGGCATGATGGAGAGGGAGGAATCCTGCCGTTGGGTGGAGGCGACATCATCGTCACTCGACCCTTCGAGGCCTGTGGAGGACGATATGGATGCAGTCTCGTGCTCCGTGGTCGATGGATTCGTGAGGGTGTAGTGATCAAGGAAGGAGGAACCAGTCTTGGTCAACACCAAGGTCGTCAAGACAATCAGACACAGACTGCACAACAATAGCGCCAGTCGTCTTGGAATCGTCGGCATGGTGATGAGATGAGATATTCAGAGCCGTCGAAAGCAGGAAACCTTGAAAAACTGTGTCCTGCTTAGATGTATGACGTCCTCTGAGTAGAGCTTGAAACGTGCAGGGACCTCTCGAGTTTTGTCCTCTATTGAATGCTGAGAACTTGGACCCCAAACAGCCCCATCGGTCGCATCTCGGCTTGATCTATATCGATGTTACGAGCACGACAGCCCCTGAAAGTCGTCCTACCCGACACGAGAAGAGACTCCTTTGCATGGGTGAAGATGGCGACTTGGTGGAGAAACGTTCTCTCTGGTCCTGCACGGCCCCAACTTTTCTGATTTCGCGTGAGAGACTCTGGCGGGATCCTCTCGGGAATTCAATCTCCACGACAACCTTGGCCTTTTTGGGCAAGAGTCAATACGCGCCGAACGTTGCACAGAGACTTGTGTCTTGGCTGCCGGTGCAGCAGTCGTCTGGGGGCGTGCTATGAGTATGGATGTGTCAATCTTCAAGCCAAAGATTGTCGCCATCCTCAAGGCCTCCGATCTCGATACAGTCTCCGCCAAGAAGGTCCGGAAACAGCTCACTGAGCAACTAGGCCTAGACTTTTCCGCCCACAAGGTAGCATTGACACCTCAAGGGGAGGAAAGGAATTTGGTCGCTGACGGCCTAGTAGAAAGCGCTAGACGACTTGATCAAAGCTTGTTTTGAAAAGTTTGCTGGCGGGGACAATGTCCACGAGAAGGTCAAGATCGAAGAGAATCCTGTGACCTTGCCGCCCGCGAAGAAGATCAAGAGAGAGGTGAAAGAGGAAGAGCTCTCTGAGCAGGACTCGGCGTGGGAGGATCCCGATGTCAAGTACGCGAGAGAATTGCAGGCTCAATATGACTCCACACAGAGCGCCAGATCTCTGCGGACGAAAGTGACGCCCAAGCGCAAACGAGCAACGACGGCATCGGCGACGAAAAAGGGCAAGAAGAAACCAAAGACGGAGACGGTGGTGAATAGCGATGGAGAGACGGTCGAGGTGGAAATCACAAAGAAGAAGAGGGCGGTCGCCAACAATGCCTTCAATAAACTCCTGACGCTCTCCTCCGAACTGGCTGAGCTCTTGGGGACCCCCTACCTCAGTAGACCTCAGGTCTCGAAGCAGGTCTGGGCATATATCAAGGCGCCCGAACGTCGCTTGCAGGATGAAAAGGACAAACGATACATCAATTGTGATGCCAAGCTGCAATCCTTGCTCGGCACACCTCGTGTGCACATGTTTACCATGACGAAACTCTTACAGTAAGTCGTCATTCTTATTCCCTCCCGCCCTCAAGTGGTCGAGTGTTTTCTTGTCTTTTTTCGTTACGTCATGCTGATATCGTTCTCTAGAAGACACATGTTTGATGATGGCACGGCACCGATCGGTTACGGGACCGGACAAGACACCACGTCCGACACGAAATTGGAGTCAGAGGTCGACGACGTCAAGGGTTGCCATGATACCATGCTCGAGTCGACCGATCTGGTAGATTCGGAGGAAGAGTCGGACGTCAAGCCGAAAATCGAGCAGGCCGATGACGACGACTCTACCGATCATGATTGATTCGGATCTCGGATTGAAAGGCTTCTCTGCGTCCTTTTGCAATGACGCCAATTGTAGACAATTAAAATCTTATATTGTAAATAAGGTTCATCCCTTGTCATCCTCCGTCATGATTGGGAAAGTTCGTCAATAGTGCTGTAGATGGATCTGATTCGCCAACGCTTTCTCTCTCTCTCTCTGCAATGCCCAATATCAATGAATCCCTCTGTCGCTGCGCACTCTTTTGCGAGAGTCCGATGAGAGACAAGAAATTCACAATTCTTCAATCTGGACAGAGACTGTCTTTTCATCGTCCTCATACTCATTGACCTCCCACAATCCCGTCCTGGACCGATTCTTCTTCCCGCCTTGTGTTGCGCCTTGCCGAGCAGCAGACTCTTCGTCATCACTGAATCCGTACCATTCGTCCCGCAACAATGCATCCTCCTCGATTTCACCGTCGGGATCGAGTCCCAGGTTGGCGCGATACGCCTGCACCCGTTGCTCCAGCTCCCGTCTCCGCTGGTCCCTGAGGTCCTGCCTCATCTGCAGCTTTTGCTCCCGTTGCTCCTTCTGAGTCTTTGCCAGGGCGATGTTGCGACGTTCCATCTTGCGCTTGTGGAAGCCAGTGAGGAACTCTGCGCGCTCGGTCGGGTTGAAGGTACATTCCTCTGTCCTCATTGCCTTCCATTTCGCCTTTTGTTGGGCAATCTTCTTTCCCTGCGAGAGACGGTCCGTGTTGTTCTTTTTCTTGTTGTATGGTTTCTTTTTCTCGTGACGCATCTCTACGAATCGCTCTCTCTCTCTGTCTCTCTCTCGTATCGACGGGATTCAAGGCTCTTCTCGACAAGATCCGATACTGATTTCCCTATATCCTGATGATTTTTGAACTCTCCAAAGAAAAGTTGGAAAGGGAAATGGCGGAGGTGCCGAGAAAAGTGGCTCAAGTCCTGCCACAATCACACTTCTTACTTGCTTGAAATCACATGAATGATACAAAAAAGCTGGAGAATGCAAGCAGTTGAAAATGGATAAACTCGGTTATTACTATTACTGATACAGTGATTCTCATATGCAAACGCCGATGCCTTATATACTCCATTCTAATCCTTTGCCACATCTCGAATCAAAAATCTCGAGCTTTGAGTGTCACCCGCGCTGCAGACCTTGGGAAAAGAGCAACTGCCGCTTTGGTTTCTTTTTGCCCTTTGTCGATGGCGCGGAATCTGATTCGACTTCATAGTCTTCCGGACCCACGACCGAGGACGTATTGGTGGAGGCATTTTGTCCCCAGCCGCCATTCTGGAAATATTGTGCAGTGTTGATTCGAGTACGCGAGTTCGTCGGTAGACTTGGAAAGTCCATGACTGCTTGGGCAGGTCGATGGGAATCGACAGGTGTCGATCTACCTGAAGCAGACCTCGAATTGACCGCTGATGCAGACCAAGCTGGAGTATACGTGCTACCACGAGAGGTCGATGCCTGGACCTTGGACAATCTCTGTGCTGAATGTGCCAATGGATCCTTCCCGCGAGTTGCACCTGCAGAAGCCTGGTTCCAAACGGAAGAGGTTTGACTGGCTGTTCGAGACGCACGATTTTTGATGTTCAAAATCCGTTGGCCACCACCAGAAACGACGGCAGAGGTCAAGGATGAAGTTGGGATGGAGTCATCGCTTCTATTGCGCACCTTCCAATCGTTCCATGCCGCAAGCAACTCCTGCTTCTTGGGTTCAAGGTCAAGCACATCTGCAGAGCCCGTGATAATGCTTCCAAGGGCATCGCTCTTGACACTGAAGAGAGCCCACAAGTTGTCTATCAATTCCGAAGCTGTGATATTGGTCGAGCGGTATTGAGCAATATTGGTTTTATATGTCGCAACCTTTTCGTCATCATAGGCAGACATCATTTGCACTTTTTGCAAAAGTGCCTGATGTTTGTTCAGTACAGCTGGCGAGGCAGTAGACGCACCACTGGTCATTACACTCTTCTGTGCTTGTGCTTGTGCTTGTGACTTGGATTGGTTGTGGCTGGGGGCTTTTGACTTTCCCCCGTTCTTTGCCGATGCGGAGAGAGATCCTCCTAGGGCAGGGAATGCCTCTACGGGTGGTTCCCTTTGTACGGCAGGAGCCGGTTTCGGGACTTGCATGACGGCCTGAGGAGGAGGAGGGTCTGGTTGGGAGAGCGCGTAACCAAAGTTTGTCATTTGAGCCCGCGACTGCTGATACTCAAATTGTCGTTGGAGTGCCTGTTGTTCTCGACTGAGTGGTGCGCTGCCTGAAGACCCTTGTGCAAAATTGATCTCTGGTCGTCGCCCGCCACGATTTCCTCGAGCATTCGTCGGTCCTTCATAGCCTGCAAACGAGGCAGTCACCTTCCTTGCATCTCGTAGGGCCTGTCCAGAGAGTCCATTCGGGTGAACTTCCAGTTGATGAGCTTTCAGGTCGATCTCTGATCCAAAGACGACAAACTTCTGCTCCAGACATGTCGGTTCAGGGCACACGAAATGATCACGTCTGAAATGCTGGTCTAATTGCTTATAGTCCTGAAAGTACTGTGCCCGTCCTGGTCCGTTGTTCAGCTGATCGCACACATGACATCTCTCATGCTTGTCTCGGCAATGCTTGTACAGTTCGTCATCATCGTAGAAGGCTTTGCGACAAAAGCCACACTCTGGGTGACCTTTGAAACCGTTGTCATCGCGGGCATCCCTGTCACCCAATCTATAGTGCTGTGTAAGACCTTTCTGGGAGAATAGATCGTGTTCGTGTGAGAATATCTTCTTATTCTTCACACAAAGATCGCATAAAAACTGATTATGCTCTTGCTTGATATGCACCTTCAAGTCAGGCCACCCATTTGCTGCCACATCGCATGTATCCACAGGACAATTGAAGCGCAAGAGGATCATAGTTTCCTCCATGATGGCGGGAGTTTCGAAAGAGATACCCAGCTTGGCATCCTTACTTGCAATATCCTCTGGAAGATAGTCATTGAAAAGCTTGTCTGACGTCAACGTGAATAGAATATCATTGGAGATAGTCTTGCAATAGGCGCAAGCATTATTTCGATAGAGAGCTCGTAACCTCAGTGCACATATATGACATGTCCGATGGTTACAGGCGGTGATGGCGCTGAAATGTATTGGTTCTGCACAAATGAAGCATACTTCCTCTTCATCATCGGTGCTTTCTGTACTGGTATTCGCTGTGGTAAGTTTGGCCAGACCATCTACTACTGAAGACGTCCTCGAATCCACGTTCGTCATAAGATCCGGAGACGCACTTGAAGCTGAAGCTTCTGTGTCAACGATGTGCTTCCCTCTTCCACGTCCGCGACCCCTGCCTCGAGCCCGATTCCCACGGACGTTTCGGTCTTCGACTACGTGTGAACGTGGCACGGTTTCCATAGGATCGCCGGCCATACTGGTAGTGAATTGTGGAATGCCCTGGCAAGTAGTGGCTGCGAGAGACACTCGCAAGGCCAGGATTAGGCGAATGGAAATCTACTACTGGTGATGACAGAATAGCGCTAAACTTTGCCGATTTCCTACTTGGAAGGACAAATTATATCGTATCACTCGGATTTGCTTTCCGTTAGTGCATTTGGCAACTGCGAATCACCTCGTTCACTGAAGCATGCAAGTTGGCAAGATTTCGGCGTCTGATTTGACGACAGGCATGTAACTCTGTCTTTACCTTTGTAATGCTACATATAAAACTTGGGGACGTTCAAAGTTTTGTGAGTATGTGAAGAATGCAGACGACTGACTTGTTTCGACCTCAAGTTGCCTCGTCGGCACCAATAAGTCAGGCTTTTATGTATGTACAGAT
Organism: Taphrina sp. SM11; assembly: GCA_004000165.1. NCBI lineage: Eukaryota > Fungi > Ascomycota > Taphrinomycetes > Taphrinales > Taphrinaceae > Taphrina > Taphrina sp. SM11. The sequence goes on along the minus strand of RHDT01000077.1, from coordinate 80,103 downwards.
CTCTAGTCTACCGATCAAGGCTGCACTACTTTTGTGCAGCGCAGATCTGACCATATATGAGACTTCAGGAGAGTCATGAACACATTTGTGCCCATGCCCAAGTTTGAGGAGGAACAAAATACGATGGAGATATTGCTGATGTCCATCTTGTTTTGAGGGCAGTGTTCGTCCACGAGGATAAGATGAGTAAATAGTGCATGCAGCAGATAGAATTCATATGGATCTAGGCCCTCAGAGAGAATTCGACGAATCTCCAAGTGATTGGTAAGAACGTCTTCCAAGGACTTCACCGTTACTGGAGGTATGATGGCTTCCGGCAATTCTCTCAGGAATTGCTTGAAAAGGCTGGCCACATCAGCGACTTGCACGTCATGCGTCATGTCCGCTGGTCCAAAGTGCTCCAAGGACACGTCCACGTTGCAGTTGAATTCGTGTCTGAGCCGTTTCACCATCTCGGTACTGCCAGGCACACGATAGAGACCTTCCTCGTCCAGGCCATACTGATTCAAATACTCCAGCGATCTAACAACAACCGCGGGACACCAATACCGGTAATACGCCGTAATATCTGTCACTCCCGAGCCATCACTTATGTCAACATTGGTTTCTGCTGGTGGTGATGAACACAGTCGACTCGCTTGTGTAGCTTTCGCAAGGGAAACCTGGAAGATCGGTATGGGATGCCCCTTGGGTGGAGTTGGCCCAGACTCTCGTGTACCAGACTTGAATCGATCGAAGAGCTTCGTCCTTAGACGTCGTGGTGAGAGGTGTACCATACGCGCCTCCGCTCCAAGTGAGGGGCAAGTGCAGGGCACTGTTTCGCTTGCGTGTTATGTCAGATGCACTTAGAATGAGTATTTCTGGTGCCCAGCTTGAGATTGTATCAAGTCCTGAAATGACAAATCGCACACTACCACAAGAAGTCCTCACTGGACCATCTTGCGTGATCTTTTTAGGGTCATGATGTCCTGCGCATCGTCGGCTGAAGATACACCCCGAATAAGAGGAAGATACTGCTACGACTGTGCCTGTAGTAAGGAGATTAGGGCTCTGGGTTGAATGCTACTCCAGACGCTATCTCGCCTGGTTATCCAATCATTCACAGCGAGCTGCGAAGGTCAAGCAGACATTCATTCTGCAAGACTACACGTGATTGTGTCTTAAGAACTGTCATCTGCGGAGAGCCCGTCTAAACGGACGGCAAAGTTCTCGCGAATGATAAAGCTCCTTCCAAAAAATATGGTAGACGAAGCTCAAGCAAAGTTGATCCGGCTGGCGTGGACATAGGGATGGTGACCTTCTCCTGCGACAATTGTAACGATACAGTGAAGAAACCCAAAGCAAATCAGCACGCTCAACGGTGCAGAGGCAGTCTGACATGCATCGATTGCTCCAAAACCTTCTGGTCAGGAGAGTGGAACGTACATAATGCTTGTATCTCAGAAGCAGAGGCTTATCAAGGTGCTTTATATAAGCCAACAAAGAAAGAACTGAAGAGGAAAGCTGCTGAACAGGCTGCCGAACAAGCGCAAGCGACAAAATTGGTTGTTGAGAATCCGGCGTCTACTGTGGTCGCATCCGCCGAGGAGATCCTTCCCGAGACTGTCCAGTCGACCGAGAAAGAAAAAAAGTCAAAGAGGTCGAAGACTACCAATGATACCGAACATGAGTTGCTCACATCCGTTGTCCCCGTTGAGGGACAGATATCCCTACACAAGGCTCTGAAGTTGTTGAAGTCTCAAAAGATGATTGAACAGGATGCGGACAAGAATTTCCTAAAGAAATTGCTGATAAGTCGTTCGGCTGATGGCACATTACATTTGAAAAAGAATTAGAGCGGGAGTGTTTCAACATGCATAGCACAGCGAGTGGCATAGCATCATGCTTTTCCAAAAACAAAATAATCCTCACCAGCAGCGAGTACCTGACCTTATTGAAAGAATCTTGACATACTAGATCTCCAGTAAGTCGAGAGTATTGATCAGCCTTAAACGCTATTGTAATCATCATCACCATTCCGGAAAAGCACGCCCATAACTATGCCATATAATCGTTGGAAGGATAACCGCACTCTTCAATGCCGTCTTGAGCGCTTGATGACCTTGCCACCTGACTTGAGCGCTGAAGAAGGACGCAGGGCACGCCCTTGCAAGGCGCCCGCACCGTGATCTTTGTTCTTTATCTTCTGCGCTCCGTTTGCAATTCCTTTTGCCTTCCGCTCCGCTCTGAGCGCTATCCTGGGATCCTTATTGTCGTCATTCTTCTTGTCATCGAGCTCAACAGCCCAGGCTGTCTCGGCATCCTTATTCTGACCTTTGTATCCCCATTTCGGTACCCAATCCTCTTTTTCTTCGTCAAAGACCATCTTGCCATCCCTCTTCTTCGCCTTGATACCCTTGAGACGAGCAAATTTGGCCCATTTCGTTTCAGCGCTTTCAACAGGCACAGGTTTCTCTCTCGGCAATCTCGTGACTGGTTCTGGCAGGGTGATTAGCACACCTTCATTTGTCTTCTGTATTGGACACGACAGTATGGCGTTTAGCAATATCTGAGCACCATCGCGAGCAGTATTAAGCAGCTCTTCTTCCGATGATGAAGGGACCGGATTCGTGTCAAATGCGGCCAGCAAACCGAGATCGAATTCTACTGGTATTGGCTTGTCGACAGTGATGACTTTCGACACTTCTTCGGACATATCCAAATGCTCGTGATGGATGCTTGGGTCGGTTCAAGGCGACACTCACAAGGCTGTCTTGGATTCTTGGGTCAATGCCGTAGCAGAATTGCGACGACGATTGAATTTGGAGTTTCTGTGCCTGAGGCTGGAGCATCTTTTTATCTTTCCGGGAAATGCCTCCCGCCAGATCTGGAGTGCTTCTTGTAAGCTGACCTCTCACGTGTGTGAACAGCAAGAGCCATTCCTTCGAGCTTCTCAAAATTGTCGTGCATAGGAGAGATCTAGCGAGAAAGGACGAGATCCTGTTTTGGCCAGACAGCAGCATCGGAGCTGCTAAGCAAGGCCTTTCACAATCGCCTTGAAGAATTGCTGCGAGAGAACCAGTCGATAGACCAGATTTGTTTGACGGAGCAGGTCTTGTGACCTAGCCAGCATGCAGGCTGCTCGTAGATTCTCTACTGCATGTCTCGTAAGAGCACCGAAGGCTGCAAAGGGCAAGGCGCCCCCGAAGAAAGCTTCGAAGCAGTCCTTCGGGAAAAAGGTCAAGGTCAAGGACTCTGGTACAGGAATCTCTGCGTCCGCCTTTGCCGCGAAGATTGGATCGAGTAGACCGGTGGCCAAGCTCAATCCATCAGCACCAAGAGTCGAGTTGAAACAATCACAGGTCTCTCTATATAAGGAAGAGATGAAGGGCTCCATTCTCGAGATACCACAGAGTGTCGTTCTTCAATTATACGCCTTGGACGTCATGCAACGACAAGGGGGATATCAATACTTTTCCCAATTTGCTACGATACTTCGTGACTCTACCATAAAATTGGCAGATATCATGGCCAAGGAAACGTCCAGTCAAAATAGGCGCATACTTGTGGATGGTCCAGCTGGCAGTGGGAAGAGTGTGACCCTGTTACAGGCTATATCGCTAGCATTACAACAACGGTGGTTGGTCATTGCAATTCCACGTGGAGAATCTTTGGTGGACAGCTCATTCCCCTATATCTACGATCAAAAACGCAAATCATGGCGACAAGACCAATACATGGCAGAATTGCTGGGTCGCATAGCAGAGGCAAACAAAGATGTTCTTCAACTACAAAATGTATCTAAAACGTATAACCTCGACCGACACACCATTCCCGAAAAATCCTCTCTCCACAAGATGCTGCAGATTGGGGCACAAGACCCAGCTGTCGCACATGATATCTTTGACACATTCCTAGCTGAGGTCAACCTAGAAGGACGTCCTGCAGTCTTATTCACCCTGGACAATTTTAGCATCACAACTGTGCCTTCCAGATACCGAGATGCGGCATTCAATGCAGTTCATGCCTTTGATCTTGAGATCGTGAAAACTTTCATTTCATTCTTAGATGGTTCGCGATCTTTGACTAAAGGCGTGGTCATCACCAACACCTCCTCGCAACCCTCTGTAACGGCCAAAGCCCTCGACGTAGCTCTCAATCACGCAGAGAAACCACTATTCGAAGATGTTGATCCAAGAATCGGTGCATGTCTCGAGGGAGTGGAAGTTTTGAATGTCGGTCAGTATACACCTCTAGAGGCCAAATCTGTGGTGCAGCACTACGCTTCCGCGGGCCTCATCAGGGGACACTCTGCCGCAGATATCACAGATTCTTTTGTCAAACAGAAGACCTTGATGGGCGGAGCTATTGGCAGAGAAGTCTTCAAATCATGTCTGAAGCACATCTAAGCGAATCTTATCAAGCCTCCATCCACTTTCTACCACTTCAACCATCGTCTATAGATAGCTAATCATCCAAGGGCTATGTCATCCAATTTTAAATCCCGAGCACTGTCGCTCCTTGATCGGTGGTGCGGGATCTTCTCCGTGCGTTTCACACATTGCTTTACTGAAATTACAAATTCGAGCATTCATGGCAAGCGTCGAAGTGATCTTCGATCATTGGCAGCTTGGTCAGACGAATCAGACATCGCAGGAACAACGTGAGATCTCGCACTGATCAACATCTTGCATTGCTGCTCATCATCAGCTTCCCTGGTTTCGAATGACAAACACTGATCAAATAATCCACAATATATCTTGAATAAGCACATCCCTGGTGAATTCTACTTCACATCACAATTAACAAAGAGGATAAAGCATCACGAACGAGTATATATTGCTACTTGAGATTCTCCTGTCACTCTGTTTATCAATGAGTCTCGACAAGACATCACCTCTATGTTCTCAAATCAGTATGGAGCAGCACAAAATACGTGAATTGGTCGCTGAGTACGACCAATTCAAAGCAGATTGGTCCAACTTTGCAAGAAAATATCTAGCAGAAGCCAGTAGCATCGTATCAAAGGATACCACATTACAATCGTGCATGAATTCGCTCAAGGTGAGTCCACAGTTGACCTGGACGATATCCTTCCTATAATAATGTTATATAGATATCTTTTCAGAACGTGAAGGCTCTCGCAAAGCAAGACGAATTTATGGCTGACAAGGCCAGGTTCAGCGCAGCTTTCTTGTGATGAATGAGACACTCGGGCGGGAAGGCAAAGCTTTGCTGGGGGAAGAAGAGGACCCCACATTGAGCATGATATGTTGTGACACAGTTCCCAGCGAGGGACGAGCTCGTCACATCCAGATATTGGAGGATCGAAAGATTATAACTCTCGATAACAGAGATAGCTATAGTCGCCCTGCCCATCGAAAGGAGAACTACTCGAAAGGCGAGGAGATCTCAAGGCAGTCAAGCGATTCATTTAAGAAGCAGACATATGTCCAGCCAGCGACTACCGAGATGGACCTCCCGAAGTCTATACAGTCATGCTCCACCATATCGCAGAAAACACGAGCCAGGAGAGATGTGCTTGTAGGTGATCCCCTGTACAAGCCCAGCAAGAATCGTCCGAAGAAGACCCAGAAGAACAGATTGAACAAAAAAGAATCAGAGTCTAGTAAGCCCGAAGTTCATGCACAACCAACAATGGATGCCATGTCTGTATGTTCGTCCAGTGCTCGGCAGGACAATGCTGAGAAGCTTGAGCATGATTCTCAAGGACGAAAGAGACACTTGAAATTATGTTTCGCTGTCGATTTGCCCTTACAAAGAGCACAACGATGGCTCAACGATAGATTGTTCTTTGGCTCAGTCGAAACTTTCTACATAGAGAAGAGAACAGCATATATTGCCTTCAAGCAGCCTTCTGCAGCACAGCTATACATGACATGGGTGACACAGAATCCAGAGATTTTCCGCTCGCGGGCACATCCACTTGAGGGCGATGTAAATATATCGTGGAATATTTCCAAAGAAGAAGTCAGTGCGGATGAAGATGGCCAAGAGAATGAAGACACCCGTTGTGTTCTGATCCAAGGTGACAGATCAAAGCTGCTGGGCCTTCGCAATCATCTCAAGACTGGAAGAGCTTGGAAAAGGATGCAGCCTTTTCTGTATCACGGACCAGTCAGAGAAGGACGAAAGTTGGATTCTTTCAAGCTCATCTGTCACTTCTGTGAAGTGCGTCATGCGAGAAAGGCTGCCGAATACTTGGAGCAGTGTATGGAAAATCAGATTGAGCCTAGGTTGACATACAAATTCATTCTTGATGGTCGTGATAGGAAGCCAGATATGGAGAAGTTTGCGGTGAGCTCACTGAACCAGTCCCCGCATCGCAGTAATTGTCGTCCCAAAGCAGGAGTTCGGAAGCACAATGAAAAACAATTGCTTAGCGCATCTCAGGAATTTATCCCTGGTTCTTTCAAGCGTGATTGCACAGTCGGCGAGAAGTTGATAAGAAAAGGTGGAAGGTACTGTCTGCTCACCTTCCCATATCGTAGCAAATCGACTAAATATGCAGATGGGTCCCTTCAGATTGTTCGCTAAGACCACATGTATCTCTGAGCTTGTCAGGTTCAGTGGAGCTTGATTCTGATGACTTGAAAGCGAAGAGAAAAGCAGTACAAGGAATGATCCAGATTGCTTGTCACCCCAACTCTGTAGCCACAGAGCATGCACAGGAAAGAATTGCTCCATAGCGAACGTTAAAGGACTTATGTAGCGACAATGCCACTTTTCTCGTGTTGGACATACGAAGGAGTCGTCGACTTCACAGCATCACGGTCGGTCATGGTAAGATCCTTTCAGCACTTGAACGGCTCTTAGCGTGCCTTGCTATAGTATGCAGCATGGACGTGCCCCTCTTGACAACAATTGTGATCTCAAAGTGATTGCTATGTCCTGCATAAATGACCAGCACGTTTGCCGTCCGAGGACATCAATCACTTTGTGCTGTCATGCAGACGGAGTGTCCGCTCTCGGGACCATTTGCGACTCATACAATGCCGCAAGCGTCGGCGTTTGGACGTGTTCCACCGAAGCGGTTCGGTGAGCCGGCCACAAGGATACGCGAAAGTGGAGTTCTGACAATTTCTGATCCAGTCCAATGTGAGAGATGTATAGGCGCATAGGGTGTGACCTATTCAACTCAGCCCGCCTGTCAATCCTGGGTTCGCTAGGGCCTCCTTTATTGAAGATCAGGCCTTTAGCGGATTCAGTGCATGCACGATGCCGGATGTATACAAAGTCACCTTGGTCTCGCTCAAATCGTGTCTGCTCAATTTGCCGTCATCTGTGACACGATCATTGACTCACAATAACGTCCCGGCGCAGAATGTCGTCGTTTCCTTATCATACAAAACGAAAACATACTATGCAGGTTGGACAGGCCATACTTCATCGAGCCAGAAAATCGAGATGGATCCAGCTTACGCCCGCAACGCTGGTATTTCTGAAGCTGATGAAGTGTCGATCGGTTTAAGTATCGAACCGCGCGAAGCGGACGTCATTTGGGTAGAGCCAAAGTCCGCAGATGATTGGGAAATAATGGAACTACATGCAAGCTTTCTGGAATTGAATCTGCTCAATCAGATCCGTGCGGTCTCCCTTGAACATCCTCTTACCATATATCTCAGTGCACACACAACAGCCACAATCGTCGTCAAAAAAATTGAGCCCGAGCTCCTTGGTAATGAGCAATTTGCTAAGATATCTGCCACGGCGGAAGTTATCGTGTCCCCAAAAACTAGGCAGATTGACTCAGCAGGAGCCACAAAAGCCAGGAGTCTTACCAGCACCAAGTCTCGTATCGATTCCAAATCGCCTAAACTGCGACCTAGTGTTTTTCTTCGCGCTTTGCCCGACGATACTTCGGAACTTCAAGGTTTGAATGTTTTCCTTCCAGCGCCAATATTGCGTTCGGCCTTGGGAATAGCGAAATATCTTGATGTACGGGTTGTACTGCCTCCTGCATTACAGAGGAAAATCGTCAGCGATACTATTGCTCCTCCCCTACCTTCAAAGGACGTCGAATCGAAGGAGATGATCCCTGCAACCAAATTAGTTGTGCGTGCACATGGAGTCGAGGATGTGCCTGAAGGTCATATACGACTGTCTAAGGAGGTCTTCAGTGCTCTGAATGTTGAAGTTGGATCCAAGATCCAAATACGACCAGCAGTCCCTGCCAAGAAGATCACCCAGCTCACTTATCATTGCCTTCAGACGCATTCGAAGCGCAGGGAAATTAAGATTGGAGCAAAGGAGAACGTTGATGCCATTGAACGCTTCAAGCTGGCCTTAAGTGCTCTCGGCGAGGGTCCAGTCACGCATGGTCTGAAACTCGATCAGTTTCTCGTTGGATTGCAAGAGAATGGCAACTGGGGCACTCTTCCGACTATCGATAAAATCACCTTCACGAAAGGCGAAGAGGTTATCCTGCCGCTGCCGGAGAGTGAGGACAAATCCGAACGCCGCATAAAAGGGATAGAGAATGTCAAAAGTAAGATCAGTAAGGTTATAAGCAGATCTGGTGGTGTACTGCTTTATGGTTCTCGCGGATCTGGCAAGTCATGCATTGCCAGAGTATGTGCAAGAAGTGCCGAAACCCATCTTCGTCATACAGTCGTGGCGGACTGTTCGAAGCTGTCTGAGGAACGCATTCCGACCATTAAGGATGCTTTGAATCTTTGGTTCGCCTCAGCTGCATGGTATGAGCCTTCTGTTGTCTTTATAGATGACCTCGATAGGCTCTGTCCTGCGGAAGTAGAGCATGCTGATTCAACAAGGGCTCGACAGATTGCAGAAATTTTCCTCTCACTTGTTAGACAATATACGAAAAGGCACGCGATATCCGTCCTGGCAACCGCACAATCGAAAGAGGCATTACATACACTCTTGACAACGAGTCATATTTTTGATGACACCATTGCTCTCAAGCCTCCTGACAAAATTTCGCGCCGAAATATTGCAGAGTCGTTGCTTTCATCAGAAGATGGAGTGCAAGTGGATTGGTTGGAGGTTGCAAACATGACCGACGGCTATCTCGCTGGTGACCTACAGTTCCTGACCGAGCGAGCAAAGCACGAAGCTCTCATGAGGGAAATGGCTGAAGACCAAGACTCTGGCACTGGTGCTCTTAAGACTCAAGATTATCAGAATGCAATAAAAGGCTTCACCCCTGCTTCTCTCAGAGGCATAAAATTGCAGAAATCCACTGTCGAATGGAAGGACATTGGAGGCCTAGAAGAGACTCGCCAGATTTTGCTTGAAACGCTGGAATGGCCGACACGCTACGCACCAATCTTTGCAAATTGTCCCTTGAGGTTACGATCTGGCCTCCTGCTTTATGGGTATCCCGGATGCGGAAAGACACTACTGGCGTCTGCCGTTGCTTCAGAGTGTGGTCTGAACTTCATCTCTGTCAAGGGACCAGAAATTCTGAACAAATACATCGGTGCGTCCGAGAAGTCTGTTCGTGACTTGTTCGACAGGGCCCAAGCTGCAAAGCCCTGTGTTTTATTCTTCGACGAGTTCGACTCGATCGCTCCTAAAAGAGGTCATGATTCTACTGGAGTGACTGATCGGGTAGTCAATCAAATGCTCACCCAGATGGACGGTGCGGAAGGTCTAGATGGCGTCTATGTTCTGGCTGCAACATCGAGACCGGATCTCATCGATCCCGCTCTACTTCGACCAGGTCGACTGGACAAATCACTATTGTGCAATATGCCAACGCGCCAAGATCGGGTATCGATCTTACAAGCACTCTCAAGGAAGCTGCACATTGCAGCAGACATTGACCTTGGCGAACTCGCTCAGCGAACAGAGGGATTCTCAGGCGCAGACCTTCAAGCCGTATTGTACAATGCTCACCTCGAAGCCATCCATGATGTGATTGCCCATCAGGAAGAAGAACTTTCAGCCTCTCAGCAACTGAACAAGGGCGAAAGTGGTGCGTCTCGAAAGGAACCAACTGTATTCACCCGATTCAAATTATCTACGCGAAAAGGAGAGTCTGCCGAGCCGACACCCAAGACATTTGCCGAGACGGCTGCTGCGACGTCGCGCATCGAGGCCATACTGGCAAACTCTGCAGCTGCCCTGTCGCTAGCCCAAGAGACACAGGTTGTCAATGGAAGCAACGGCCATGCCGATCCAGTCATTGAGATTAGTTGGGACAATCTCGAAAAGTCACTCTCCAGTACGAAACCGTCAATCAGTATTCAGGAACGTCGAAGACTTGACAAGGTCTACCATGACTTTGTCGATGGTCGGAGCGCGGACGGTTTACCTGATGGACAATCTATTCCGGGTGAACAGCGGGCCACGTTGGCATAGTCCCCTCAAAAGCGACATCAATCGAGGCAACAACTCTTTTTTCTGACACCACTTTGGGATTCAGGTTCAATGTAGGACATGTGGTCCCCCAAAAGGCAAAGATATTATGGATTTGATTATATCCGACTAGGAATCTATTTTGATAGAATGTATATGTACAGGATCCCGTGGACGATCCAATTTCCCGACGGGTGCATTTTCAATATGATGGACCACGTTAAAGCCAGCCACGACCCTGCCAAACACGGTGTGCTTGCCATCGAGATGGGGAGTGGATTCCGTCGTGATGAAGAACTGGCTACCGTTTGAGTTTGGACCAGAGTTGGCCATCGACAGGCTGTACTTTTCATGCCTCAGGTCTCTGTGGAATTCATCTTCGAAGGGAGAGTTCCAGATACTGGTCCCACCAGTTCCGGTGCCGAGGGGATCACCGCCCTGAATCATAAACTGTTTGATGGTGCGATGGAAGATGGTGGTGTCGTAGTATCCGTTCTTGGCATGGGTCACAAAGTTCTCCACAGTCTTGGGAGTCATTGAGGGAAAGAGTTGAATCTTGATGTCACCCTGTGAGGTATGTAGCGTGGCTGCCGTGCCCGACTGCCGAAGTGTTTTGACGTGTTGATCTGCTTGGGCCGAATCTTCGATCGTCGGTTTCTCATTCAATGCATCACGGTCAATTTTGGATTCGGGTAGCTCGCGGCTGGAGAAGAGGTAGAATCTTGATTTCCTAAAGGCCGTACAAAAGAGAATTGGGTCGCGAAGGAGGGATTCCGCCAGGAGCGGGTTGTCGGAGGCTGCCATGGCCAATGTCGTCGCTTTGGCTTTTTGTGGTGCACCTTGGTAGAGGCTGATTGTGGACAGTCGCAACTTTTCGTCTCGACCGTAGATCTTGACGCATGCGTTTGAATTTGTGTTGACGACTTTGACGCCAAGCATGGTAGGGTATAGTAGAAACAGACCAGACTCGTCAAAGATGACGTTCATTCCTTGGAGTGCGAGAGAGTCCTTTTCCAGCTCTCTTTCTATTCCCAATCTCTTTCCAAACTCAATGTCATCTAGCTTCACCATTGATTTGCCAGAGTGGTGCATCTCCTCTAATGCAGCGAGTGACTCGTCGTACTTTCTCGTGATTTTGCCAGTTTTGAAGCGGAAGATCCTGAGCTCGCGATCTGGAAAGGACATTGTCGCGAAGGATTCCCCATCGGGGCTGATTGTAAGACACGTAGGCAAGGACTTGGTTTTCCGGAATTCATAGAGATCTGTTCCGGACTTCATCTTGAAAACGTCCTGAGGTTTGCTATAGTTGCCCTCGGGTCGCCAGTACTCGATGTTGCCAGCTTCGTCACAACTGACCATGCAATGATAGTGGGTGTTATAGCTCATCAATATGACAGGATGAGCATGAATATCTGTGACTGTGTGTATGGGTTCTGTATCTGCCTTGAGATCATAAATTCGGATTGTCGAACTGTCGGCATCTGAGACGGCCAGCAGGGATGCGATCCAGCACATGGCTCTTGGAGTATAGTCCAATTGCAACATGATGAAGAGATCAAAGTTCACTACATCGAACCCCTTGATGCTCTTTTCTGTAGCACATGCCGTGGCATATAATTCGCCGTTTTGAGCTACTGCGGTACTCGAGATTGAGCCTGTGTGGGCACGATATTGCTTTACAAATTCAATCCCAGAGACCTGCTTCTTCCAAAACTTCACAAATCCATCTTGCGAGGCCGTAATCAGAAAGGCTGTGATGGGGGAAATGGTTACCGAAACAAGTGAATCTCGATGCATGAAACTTCGTGCATACCGTTCGAGCTGAGGCAGATTGTCAAAGTAGCGCTTGGCATTCAGCACAACTTTTCTACGCTTCTTCTCTGCAGGTGCCTTGTCCTCTTTTGCGTTTCGTTTGGTGCTGGCTGCTGCAGGTAGACTGGGTCCGACTTCTTCATCATCCTCCTCATCACTTTCTCCATCTCGTGACAGTGATTTTGTTTCGCTCTGTGAGCCTTTTGCCTCGTTACTCATCCTCTCTCAGAAGGTACTGCATGCAATGTCTTTTACGCTCCGTAGCTTGCCTCAGTGAGTTCCTATTCGGTCTCTATCCCTGGCGAAGGATCTGGTGGTGAAGCTGAAATCTAAATTTGGCTCAGCGGCAAGATTCTATTTGGGCTGCGGATGCTTGGCTTCCTCGCCTCGATTGTCGTCATTCCTGCTTCTCCATCTTTTGGTCTACATCAGCGACGATAAACCACTAGAGTCTCCTCATAGCAAGACGCTAATCACATCAGAAAGGCGTCTCATGTCTACAGATGACTCTGGCATAGCTGGCAAATTGCGTGCAATGCCAATATAGAGCAGACCATTGCAGCTCGACGTAGCAATAGCATTCGAAACTTTTACTTTGAGTATATTCTCCGAATACACGGGTGGTTGAGTGCGGTCACTCTTCATGGCAAGTCACAGACGATTTGCAAGCGAGTCTAGTGCGCCAAATCGACGTCCCAGACCGCTTTCGATACTATCTCCGCCATCGTCGCCAGTGCTAGGCAGTGCTACTGGCCACGTTCCGATCCAATTCGAGACCGTCGTCAAATGGATCGAATCCAAGAAGCAAAAGCTCTATCATGAAGGATACCTGCTGAAATTAGATGACTTGTCTAGCGCTGGTTCCAAAGTACAATCTAGTAAATGGGAGGAAATATATGCTTCGCTCACCGGCACAGTCTTGTGTACCTGGCCAGTCGCAAAGTTGAGGCAAGCAGAGGATGCTGGCTTAGGCGACCAAGTGACACCGACCTACATCAATCTCATGGATGTTCGTGTCTACCAGCCACCCGGGTCCAGAGACCTGATCATCTCTACAGCTGGCCAGAATCGATACGTTCTACGAACGACTGAAGCGCATGATCCTGACGGAAGTGAGATCGAGAAGTGGGTTCTCGCGGTTCGACTCTCTGCGTTCGAACGAGCTAGGATGCAGGAGATATACACTGCCAATCTGTTCCTCAAATTTCAGACAAAAGATGTCACGGAATTGCCTAGAAAAGATGATCTTTGGTCAGGCTATGTAGATGCTCGAATCATAGGCGGTGAAAGCAGTAACATGCAGTGGAAGAAGATGTGGTGTGTCATCTCCTCTGAACCAAGAAGGACCATCTTCGGCAAGCTCGGCTCAGCTTCAGATACAACACACGATAGATGCCAGATTAGATTCTATGCCGATAAGAAGGACAAAGTACCGACCACAACAGTGTATCGGGTGTTTGCGGCTTATGTATGCTATCCAGAGCATCTTTCACTCATCGAGACGGCAGGAGTCATCAAGATCGAGGGTGACATAGCGTCAGATGTCGACACTGCCAACTCAAGACCAGATGGTTTTGCACTCATCATTCCAGCGCCCCAGGAGTCTTCCAAGAGATTGTCTCTACCGATGAGTATTTCTTCTTCTTCTTCCAAGACAAGTTTGGTGCATACCATCCTAAAATTCCTCTTTGCGACTTGGTCTGCTTTCAAATTGTACAATTTACCTCAACAACTACTCCTCAATGCAGATCACGTCGATGCTTTAGGAGTATCCAGAGGCAATGTCGATCTCGATCTAGGTCAACTCATTGGACGTATCGCTGGTGATTTGAAGTCTGAAATGGCCTATAGGCGACAATTGCGACACGAGACGATTCTCAATAATCACTACATCCAGACAACTGGGCAATCCATCACATCCGAGACCGATGCTGCGACGATGCATTTCAAGCGAACAGGTAACGAACGGCGTGTCGTCAGCGAAGGTGCCATTAAGCTTTCCACGAGACCCCTGGTTACCTCACTCGAGGAAGACATGGATCTAGAGGAAAGAGAAGTCTCCATGAATGGTGTGGTGGGAGCCTCTCCTGTTGTACAGAAGTTCGGGAGGAGTCAGCGACGAGAACAGGAACAGATGCCAAAAGACAACACAGCACTCCCGCTAGTTTCTAGAATGTTGCAGCGGAAGCCGAAGCGAGAACATATCGGATCAACCTCCGCAGATAATCGGACCAATGGCACTTTTCTCGCAAGTGCTGTGCCACTCGTGGAAAGTGCTCAATACCCAACCTCGGATTTGTGGGCAAGAGGAGGCATTCGCGACATTTCAAGAACAATGACTTCAGATACTCAGCTTTCTGGCATGAGTCATGCGGAGCATTTGATCCCGGCACTCACCCGACACCCGCTCACTGGTGACTCCGATAGTGAGAGGTGGGCCGATGCTGGCGACGAGACACAGGGTTCTGTGGGATACCTCTCACAACGTCCGACTACCAGTCGAACTAGCACGACATCGAATGCCACGAGAGATGTTTATGATTACCGTGCTTCTTCCGAGCAAAGCTTGGACATTGATCCCCATATACTCGACTTGGTGCAGGAACGTCCGATGGGTCCATCGAGAACCTCTTCCGCAAAGCGGGAGACTGAATATGACGACTCCATCTACTCCGAGGGTACCACGAAAGACGAGGATGACGACGATTCGGGCAGCACTTCGACCGTCGGAGCCGACTTTTCGACGTCCGATTCGAGTCTCGCAAAGAAGCTTCGTCGCAGGGCAGATCTCGTCCATGCCCTCGACATCAAGCGACAGAGTGCCGTCGTTCCGGCTACTGCTCAGAACCCTTTCGTCCGCGATCGGTTCCGTGATTCCTACCTCGAACATGAATCTGGCGAGAATGGCAAGATTTGACAACCAGGTTTTTGGGAAGGACGGGCAAGATTCACGACTGAGAGTTGGGGAAGGACAGAAGAGGGAGATGCAGAGTGTAATTTTGAGAGAGCGACGATTGATCAAAAGTATGTAGTCTACTTGTTGTGAGGCGTGGGATGCGTATGGCGGTCGTGGGGATCTATATACATAAAAATACAATATGATTACAGCCTTGCATCGTCTCTCGATTTGAGACATATCATCGCAAGAGCGATTCGTCTTCCGTGGACCTGACATCGTCAAAGTAGTCGTCGTCGTTCTCGTCGTCGCGATGCAAGACTCGAGAGCCAAAAAGTCCCTCTCGACCTTCCTGGTGTTCCTGTGCTCTCTCGGCTTCTAGCCTGTCGGCAATCTGTTTCGTGCGACGATAGACGACGATCCCCGAGCCGATGCCCAAGGCGAGTCCGACGACGATTCCGAGCCAGTTGACGATCTTCGCGGTCCTGTCTTGATTCGGATCTTCCGCCAGACTGGCCAGCTTTGAGCCGACAAAGGCATGCACAGAGAGTCTCGCACACCCGACCGTCGTGGCAAAGAGGAACCGGGGGAATGTGATGCTGGGCACGGTGGCGAGTGCGGCATTGGAGAGGGCAAAGGGAAAGGGACAGAATCGCATCATGGTGAGGAGCGTGAGTCCCCTCTTGCCGTCGAGTGCTCGCGTGAGGGCGATGAATTTTGGGTGTGCAGAGTCTTTGATTCGGTTGGCAAGGTTGTTGTTGTTGTTGTTGTTGTTGTTGTTGTCGTTGGAGGAAGAAGAAGAGAGGAGAAGGTGACGGTAGATGCCAAAGGCGAGGGAGGAACCGATGAGGGAACCCAGGACTGCGATGCCCCAGCCTCGCAGGAATCCAAAGACGTAGCCTGCGAGCGTCATGCTGGTCGAGTATCCAATCAAGGGAGGCACCGAAGTAGAGGCAGTCACCAGCACCAAGAAGATCCATTTCCAGGAAGATGCCAACAACTCACCCTTCCAACCTTCCACCACCCGGAAGAGGGCCGAGTGATAGACGGCAAAGAGGACACTGAATGCCGCGATGAAGAGCAGGACTGAGAGCAGCCATAGTTTTTGAAGCAGAGTCAGAGAGGCAAGATGCGACAGGGTCGTCTTGCCATGCGTTTGAAGTTGGGCGTAAAAGTCCCTGCGATTCAACATGGCGCGCAAGAGGTTTCTTTGCAATCGCCTGCAAAACCGGGACAATTCCTTTCTTCTTTGATAGAGAAACCTTCTTGTCGTCTTTTCTTAGGGCCTGACACGAAAGCGTCACTGAAGCTAGCAGCAGGAGTAGTCGAAAGGAAGTAAGGATGAAGACAGCAAGACCCAAAATGTGGAGAAATCATTTCAACTCAAACTTTGGCCGAGTTGCGTCATCTTTGCGGCTTCCCCTGACATGGTATTTTGACGATTAAGCAGAAATAAAAAAACATCGATTGATTTAGAGGGCAATAGTTGGCTTTCATGGCAACGATTTTTTGAACAGTAATGGTACACATGCTAGCAAACAACTTGTCATGCTATTTGAAATCTCTGGCGCTTTGCTGCACCGCAATGCAATCTGTCGACCTCCTCTTCACTCTTTTTGCTTGGGCCCGGCGCCGTCCTTATTATGATCCTGTATGATACAATCTTAGGTCTCGGACCACCGCATCAGCGTCACGGTTGTCGTGTAGACGCAAGCGACGAACCCAAGACCCATGAAGAGAATGTCTCCGATCCGGACATATCGTTTCTCTGCAATTCCAGTGTAGTGTAGGTATGCAGGATAGATGTAGACCAATGGCACACAAGCAAACGACCCAATGAGAGCCACAAATTTGTCGAGATCTGCCGCACCGAGTGCCGAGATGATGCCGCAGACAACGACGACTGCAGTACGGAATCCATTCTTCTTCCATTTCGTCAGCGAGTCTCTCTTCCCGGAGAGGTGGCCAAAGAGGGAGCCCTCGATTATCCTCATGGCTGGGAAGAGTTGCACGGGTGTGCCGATGAGCACAGCGAGCGAGTAGAGACATTGCACGGCATTGACGAGCTTGTCCTTTTGTGGAAAGTTGCTGATGACTTCGACATTTGTCTTGTCGCCAAAGGTCGCATAACTCAGGCCGCCGATGGACGTAAAGATGATGGTGATGAGCAACATGACGGCGTACAAGAGCCGACTGAACTTTTGCGGTTCCTTCATGGAAGATTGGATGGGCAAGATGAGTCCGATTCCCTCGAAAGTGAAGATGGCAGATCCGACTGTCAGGGTAAAGTCCTTCGGATTGAACATCTCGACAGTCTTGTTCATGCCGTGGTTGGCCAAGGAGGAGATGTCATAGTAGTAGATGTAGCCGAGTCCAAGAAGGATGCAGACATCCGCGAGAAGAGCTGAGGAACCCAGTTTCGAAATGTTGCGGATGAGAGCCAGGGGAATGAGGAGGAGGAGTTGAATGCCAATCAAGGCATTGGTAGACAACGGTGCAGGGCCCTTCACCACGGCGTCCAGGAATGAAGCCAGGTTTTCGGCGGTGAAGATGATGCCAGCACAGACGAAACCAATCTGAGAAAAGGTGATGGAACCAAGGATGATTGCTCGCATCTTCTTGCCACCAATGGCTTCACCAATCTCTCCATATCCTCCACCATACCTCGCTCGACATTGCAGCAGGAGATGGAAGGAGACACAAGAGATCAGGGAGATGAGAACCAGCGTGATGGAGGAGAACAGGAGACCTCCATTCTTGAATGCCTTGGGTAGGAACAAGACACCGGTTCCAATGAAGGACTTTAGGAGGAGGAAGAACGTCTTTGTCATATCTGCATCGCCCTTCTTGGCGACCCGAGAGCTCTTGCGTCTTCCGAGGAGAGGTCTATGCTCCTCCGCCCCATTGCCCCTCCTGCTCTCATGGCTCGATACTTGACCGTGATTACCTGCCTCGTCTTCTCCATCGACCTCACTCGCTTCCTCGTCATCCGACTCTGCCAAATCTTCACCGGCAAACGATCCATAGAGATCGAGAAAGGAGACGAAGTTCTTCGTCACTGGATTCGTGACACTATGTATCCGTCGCTGCTGAAGGAGAAACTGTCTCCTGAATCCACCCGGTTCCCTCTGCGCACCGGCAAAATTCGTCAAGGAGCTCGCACTCGGTCGCCTGATGTGGGAGAATGTCTGTGCTCGTTTGTGAAGTTTCGCACGAGCGTCAATCTTGTATAGATCACGATGGATATCTCCTCCCTGAAGCTTCAGCGAAGACTCTTGTTCCTCGTTCAGGGACCTTTGGATCGAATTCGAACCACTCTCCGGAGGAGTCTCGACAATGGCATCCGGCAAGGCAGTGAATGAGGGGTCGAGATGTCGAGACACAATACGGGCTTCCCGCTTATCCGTCTGCGACAACGGTCCTTGACTCGTCATTGGCGTCTAATGACGCTGCTCGCAGGTGCAGCCGCTATGAGACAATGTCTTTGACCAGGGCAGATAGAGGTGCTTCTCACCAGAGAGAGAGTCTTCAGTCTGCACTTTTTACGTTCGGCCATGCGCCACCACATGCACGTCATGTGAGGGAAGCGGATTTGCGTCTCTCCGAGGTTGTCTGGCTAGTAGAGTTATGCAAGCCAGAGACAGCAGAAGCAGCAGCAGCTGCTGCTGCAAGAGCCGGCCAGCTGATGAGGGCCCTCAGGAGGCCATGTAGACATTCTTGATGACAGACAAATCATCATTATACCTACACTATGACTATCATATGACGGCCGTGAGCCCTACTGATACAAGCTTGGACTGATTGCTCTATATATAGGCAGAGAAGTCAAGACAACGGCGTAGCTATCGCTCCTGATCATCCCTGGGATCGTGTCACGCGTTCGGCCTTGCCTGTTGCATGTTAGTGTGATGTCCCCGGACGTGTTAGGTGGATGCTGGATTACCTTTTGGCTTGCTTGGCGCTTTCTCTTCCTTTGGCTTGGCCGGTGCTTTCGCCTTCTTGGAAGCTGGCTCTTTGCCATTGGCGGTCTCCTTCTTGTCGTCGGCAGCTCGCTTGGCAGGAGTCTTCTTGTCCTCCGACTTCTTCTCGTCAGTCTTCTTGCTCGAGCTCTGCTTCTCCTCGGTCTTCTTGGTCTCCGTCTTCTTCTCATCAGCCTTCTTGGTGTCTGCTTTCTTGCCATCCTCCTTCTTCGCTCCGGACTTGGAGTCATCTGTCGCCTTGCCCTCAGACTTCTTCTCTGGAGACTTCTTCTCGGCAGTGTGTTTCTCATTCTCCTTCTATGCGACGCGTCAATGGGTTGTTCAGAATGACGAGATCTTGGCTCGGGTCCTTACCTTTGCAGCGCTCTTTGGCTCTGGCTTGCCCTTGCTAGGTTCATTCTTCGATCCTGCCTTTTCCTCGTAAGACCCGCCACGCTCTTCGTAGAGCTTTGCGGCTTTCGCGCTCTTCCAGGCTGCCATCTGACCTTTGCCGGAGCCCTGTGCATCATATTAGCTTGAACGCGACTTGCGATGCGCAGATGCGCTTCTCTCTCCGTGACTCACGTCTTTGTTGGTCATTTGCTTGGCCTCCTCTAGACATTTTTCATAGAGGGGTTCATCGGTACGTGTTCCCTTGGAGGAAGAATCTGCGCTTGGCATGTCGCTTTCACTGAGATTGGGTCGAGGAAGGGAGTCTTGAGGGAGCGATTGGCAGAAGGGCAGAAGAAAGGGCGCGAAGGGCGACTTGTATACTTTAAGCAGCTCATCCGCGAGCGAACCGTTGGTGGGGGAAAACACGGCGAGCCGACCTTCAATGTGAGGTAGCACGAAAACATTGAAATCGAGCTTCCGAAATATGACCTCATGAAAGGAACAGACAGACAACCCAAATCAGCTCACAGCAGCCCAGGGCCCTCTTGCTCTGCACCGCTCTCATCGTAGACCAGGTCATCTCTCATTGATCTCACGTTCTTTGACTCTTTTTGGCAGGTAGAGGCCATACACAAGTAGCTCTAGCAGATCAAGAATGGATGCACATGTGCATGTTGACGTGCTTGAAAAAGGTATCTGTCGATTCAGATGTCCAGACAAGCCGGGACCCGAGAAACAGACAAGAAGAAGTTGCATGACATGAGTGCAGTATGTGCAGCTTGACACGAGCCCAGGTCTGGTAAGCTTGCTGGTGATTGAAGAGATGAAAGTTATAACAGAGATCAATGATATTCATGCCTCGCAACGACAATGCTAATGCTAGATGAGACATTTCCGTGGGCCATAGGGCCATTTTGACATTGATACATCCGTACTTTGCCATGAGCACAGGTCCACTATTTCGAGCCAGATGGCGTGTTGCCAAAGTTTGCCTTTCTATTATATGCCTGTCATGTCAACACTCAACATCTTGCCCTCAACTGTGCATCCTTACTCTGCAGTCTCGTAGCCACCTTCGGTAATCGGCAACAGAGCCAATCTTCTCTGCATAATGATCCGGCACAGGATTATTGAAACTCTGTCTCGAAGGATCGACTCTGTTCTTCTTGACGTGCTCATAGAATTCCTTTTCGCGACGCTCAATCAGCGAAGCCTTCTTTCTGTGGACAATCTTCCAGATTGAGTTGCCAAAGATTGGTCCGACTAACCATCCAAGTCCACCACAGGCAATGGTAGAACCACCATACACAATCAGAGGATCGAGACCGAGCACCAATTGAGTCGGATCAATCTCCAATGTAGCAAAGTAGGACAATCCACCAAACAGACCAATGATGGCTGTGGGAATCGAGGCGACCAGCTCTGCATGACGGCGTTGCCGGCGCAGATGTAAAAAGTCATTCCAAGGCAGTTGCTCCGTTGGCGAGATGTCACGGACTTCTGCATCGGAAGGATTCTCAGACAGCCTAGAAGTCGCATAGGGACGCATGGGTGCTCTGAATATGCCCCTTGTAAGTGCGTTACACTGTCGGAGTGACCTTGGCAGGAGACTCATATCGAGTTTGGCTTGTAGTACGTGGGATTGACGTCGAAACAATGTCAGACGATGTGTTGACGTTCTCTTCACCCTGCTGTATGCCACAGGGAAACCGTCTCGTTTCTGAAGAGAGAATGACCACTCTCTGGATTAAGTGGTCGAACTTGCGGGAAAAGACTCGTTGCGGAGTGTCCGTGCTGGCCTAGGGGAGGATGTGGGCGAGTGGGAAGAAAATTCAGGAAGCGAATGACTCACTCAGCACAATAGTCCAGGCACTTTATCGCTCCAGGCAAGCTTCCATCCGAATCGATAAAGCTCGTAGTGTGGTATCTCATTGCTCGAAACTGTGTTTGGAAGACCGAGCGACTTTGCCCTCTGCACGACCTTCAAAAACAAGTGATAGAGACCTCACATCATGAGTACAGCCCCCATGTTCCCCGCTGCATCAGACGGCTTTGATGACTGCAGAATACAGGGTTACGATCCCATCGTTCCTCCGGGTCTGATCCAGGCTGAGCTTCCTCTGCCAGAGAAGTCACAGGGATTGATTGACGCCAGCCGAAAATCATCCAACAGAATCATCAAGCATGAAGACGATCGACTCATCGTCGTCGTTGGGCCTTGTTCTTTACATGATCCACATTCAGCGATTGAGTATGCCAAACTGTTGAAGCCTATGGCCGACAAATATTCAGAGACACTCGAGATTGTGATGCGAGCCTACCTCGAAAAACCTCGCACCACTGTCGGCTGGAAGGGTCTCATCAACGATCCAGATCTTGACAATAGTTACAAAATCAACAAGGGTTTGAGGACCGCTCGTGGTCTCTATCTCGACATTCTGGCGCAGGGTGTGCCCCTAGGTGAGCATGGCCGGTACAATCTATCGATAGGTTCCCTCTGATCGCTCTAGCTTCTGAAATGCTCGACACCATCTCCCCCCAATATCTGGCGGACCTCGTCTCATGGGGTGCCATTGGAGCGAGGACGACAGAGTCTCAGGTGCACAGGGAACTCTCCTCCGGTCTATCATTCCCGATCGGATTCAAAAATGTACATGAATCGAGTAAAGTCAGAGGCTCTCATTGCTAATCAGCTATCAGGCTACGGACGGAAATGTCGTCGTTGCCGTTGATGCTATCCGCGCAGCTGCTGTGCCACATCACTTCCTTTCAGTGACGAAGCAGGCAAGACAATTGAGACTACGTTGCTGTAAACTGTGGCTAACATGACCAGGGAGTTGCGGCTATCGTGCGCACGACTGGAAATGACTGCACGCACATCATCTTGCGTGGAGGCAACGACGGACCGAACTACTCTGCGGAGCATGTCGAATCTGCTCGGAAGGATCTGACAAAGGCAGGCCTACAGGAATCCATCATGATTGACTGTTCTCACGGCAACTCGAACAAGGATCACAAGAACCAGCCAAAGGTGTGTGCGGATGTGGCCGATCAAGTCTCCAAGGGGGACCGGTCCATCATTGGCGTCATGATAGAGTCCCATCTGCGGGAGGGAGCACAGAAGATTCCCAAGGAGGGCAAAGCAGGTCTCGAGTACGGTGTCTCAATCACGGATGCCTGTGTCCACTTTGAGGACACGAGGGAGATGTTGGAAAACCTCTCGAATGCCGTGGTAGCCAGAAGGCAAAAGTGATTTTATCATGAATCCCAGTAGTACCTCGACCTCTTCTTTCCCTCAATTCCTTCCCCATGCATTCCCAGTGATGTGTGACTGATGTGCGAAGAGCAGGAAGGCAAAGCGTGCAGGAAAGGGAGAGACGGAGAAGGTGCAGAGACTGACTTTATCGGCTCCCCCGTCTCGTGCTCGTGATGCTTTCCCAGCCCAATTTTGCCCGTTAGCCCGATTGCAGGATTCCCCATCGCCCTCGCTCGACCCTCGTCCTTGACTCTTTTCGAGGTGTGACATTGTAGCACTGCTGAAAACAGTTCGATTTGCTCCCGTACACACTCGCCGCTGCTGTCTTCCCTTGTCAGGTGAAAAACTCGAAAGCTCTGTATCGAAAACTGCTTGCAGGGAGGATGTCGTCCGCACGAAGGCTGTCGCAGATATCCGCTCATCTCGAGACAAGGCCACCCCTGAGAGTCTCTGTCATCGGATCGGGCAACTGGGGAAATGCCCTTGCAAAGATTGTCGCCGAGAACACGGCTCGCTTTCCAATCTTCGAGACCGAGGTGAAGATGTGGATGTTTGAGGAGAAGATCATTTTTGAGGACAAGGAGCAGAATCTGACAGAAGTCTTCAACAGGACTCATGAGAATGTCAAGTGAGTCTATGCATTGCGCGATCGAGAGCCCCTGACTGATTCCTGCAGATATCTCAAGGGAATCAAATGCCCGACAAATATCCGAGCGGTCCCGAACCTCGTCGAAGTCGCCAAGGCCTCGGATATCCTCGTCATCGTCGTCCCCCATCAATTCGTCGACAGTATCTGCAAACAGATGGCAGGACACATCCCGAAAGGTGCACTGGCACTTTCCTGCATAAAAGGTGTCTCCGTCTCCAAGGACGGCGTCTCCCTCTTTGCGACCGTCCTTCAGGACCGCCTAGGAATCTACTGCGGTGCATTGTCCGGTGCCAACATTGCAAACGAGGTTGCTCAGGAAAAGTTTTGTGAGACGACGATTGCCTTCAATCCTACAGACGAGAATGCTTCCTCGGCCCGAGATCATCGTGTGACTTCCGAGGTAATGAAAGAGCTCTTCCACCGACCATACTTCCGTGTCGGACTCATCGATGACATCGCCGGCGTATCACTCGCCGGGGCCCTGAAGAATGTCGTCGCAGTTGCTGCAGGTCTCGCAGACGGACTCGGATATGGAGACAATTCAAAGGCAGCCGTGATGAGGATCGGGCTGGTGGAGATGCTAAAGTTTGGCAAGATGTTCTTTAGCGAGTCTGTGCAGACTGCCACTTTCACGGAACATTCCTGTGGTATCGCCGATCTCATCACCTCGTGTGCCGGGGGTCGAAACAGGCTCTGTGCCATGGAATTTGTCAAGACTGGCAAGAGCATGGAACAGCTCGAGCAGGAACTCCTGTCGGGACAGAAATTACAGGGTGCCGCTACTGCCTTGGAAGTGCACGAATTGCTCACTGCCCGTGATCTCGTCAGGGAGTTTCCCCTCTTCACGGCAGTCTACCGGATTGTCTATGAAGGTGTACCGCCTACGGAGATGTGGAACATGCTCGAGTGAGCTTCATCCATTCCCCGAACTCTTTCCCCTTCAGAGATCTTGTGTGCTTTTCGGGACCGGATGTATTGCATATCTCAAGCAGCAGCGTAGAATAACTTTTTTAAAGGTCATCTCAGTGAATTCTCAAAAATCAGTTGCACTTCTCATCACTCTTGTAAGTGATCATAGATCACAATGACACGACAATTTTTAATGTTTGACTTGACGGGGTCGAAAGACTCAATGAATTGATATTAATAATGCAGTCGCTATATGATGCAGATATGATGTCAATATCAGGAGGAAGGGAAAAGACTGTGAACGAATCAATCACTTTTTCCCTGCTGGTGATTTGATCTTGATGGTCTCATTGTTGACAAAGATACCTTTTCCTTTATAAGGTTCCGGAGGACGATAGGATCGGATGACGGCGGCAAATTGAGTAAGGACCTGTTTGTCTCTGCCTTCGAGGAGAAGGGCAGTAGGCTGAGGACATTTGGCAGAGACTCCGGCAGGGATGGTGAGGAGGACGGGTTTCGAGTACCCAACTCGGAGGACGATGGCGTTGGTGGACTCTTCCACTGCAGCTCGATATCCGACTCCCACAAACTTGATGGAGACTGTGAATCCCTCGCTGACGCCCTTGACCGAGTTTGCCAATAGGGCCCTCGTTGTCCCCCACATTGCTCGCTGTTCCTTGATGGAGGGATTCTGGATACTGAGGGACATGGCTGAGGACCCTGATCCAGTCGTCTGATTCTCAATCTTGATGAATGTCGGAATCCGGATGGCCAGGTCTCCCTTGGGACCATGCACACGCAGCGTGCGGCTCGAATTCGACGAGCTCTTGGGGAGATCAGAAAAAGTGACTTCTTGTGGTAACGGGATCGGTGCTGAGCCTATATAGGACTGCATTGCGCGAGTCGTCGAGAAACATCGACGACATGTTGCATTCATGTCTCGTCGAGGCTATCAGTGGATAACCTGCCCCTTTCTGCGAGAGGAGATCTTGTCAATGGTAAGAGACACTCTCGTCCATCATCATATCGCCTTGATTGATTTCAGATTCGTTCATCTCGAAACGTAGTTTCACGATCGACATCGCACTTGTCGTTTGTTAGACGGGAAGGACTACCCAAAGTGGAAATAGTGCCGTTGCGGGATGACATCGACGCAGAAGAACGAAAAACTCAATTTTCGCGCGTTCTGCGAGCTGGTGTGGGTTTCCACATTCGGCCGTGTTTCGGTAGAATTGTCCACAGAGCTGAGCATCCACTCACAGCGACGGGTGCAACGAAGTGAGTGCTCAGCACCGGCGTAGCACACTCTGGAATCAGTTTGTAGCATTAGATATTGCAGTCTCTCGTGCTTTGTCTCCCTCGTATCGTGTTCCTTACGTTGCATTTCGTGGTAGCCATGGGTGACATGCCAATGCCAGAGGTACTTGAATTGCCTCATCTAGAGCACGAACACATCAGCTGACTCGTCATCAGGGCAAGGTCTATGTCTTGAGGTTGGACGACTTAGGTGCACCCATAGTTGATGGCAAGTACATCAAGCTGCCGGCACCGTATGAACCCTACACACTGCGATTCGAGTTGGAAGGATCCGCCTCTGTATGCAGAAATGGTACTTTCAGGACAAATTATCCTATAGATGGATCAGACTTTGAGCGAACGAAGCAGCATGCTGTCACATTGCAGCCCAAGTCCAATAAGGATGTTACGATCGATGTCGGAATCTCGAAGGCAGGTGCTTACGATTGGTCTTTTGAATATTCGCCTCTGCCTGAATGGTCCCATCACCTGGACAACCTGGAGACTGGGAATATGGCGACCACAGAGACGTTCTATTTTGCTGTGGAGCCTGCTATTCGGCTCAATGGACAACCCCTGCCACTCGGCGCTCTGAATATCCAGTCTGTCGTCTCGAAATGGATGGGCTCAGTCAATGAATGGAAACCTAGATTGGAGTACATGTCGAAGACCAAGGCTTACAACATGTTGCACTTTACACCTCTACAGCAGCGGGGCGAATCCAATTCATCCTATTCTCTGTATGACCAAAACTGTCTCGCTGATGATCTCTTTGACGATGCTGCCAAGCTCTCTCCAGACCAGAGGACAGACAAGCTGAAACAGGTAGTGCAGAACATGGAACGCGAACACGACCTCCTCGGACTGACCGATGTGGTCTGGAACCACACGGCAAACAACAGTGATTGGCTACTGGACCATCCCGAGGCGGGTTACAACCTCGAGAATAGTCCTCATCTTTGTGCAGCTTATGCTCTCGATACTGCTCTCCTCGAATTCAGCGACAACCTTGCTCGTTTCGGACTGCCTACCGATCTGCAAAGCAACAACGATCTCTTCAAAGTCATGGATGGCATGAAGAGCCGAGTCTTTGGTCAGATCAAACTGTGGGAATATTATGTGATCGATACCAAGAAGGCATTGAGGGATTTGACCTCCAGCACTTCTACAAATTCGATAGCTCTCGACATTGGAGCTCTGAACTACAGATCGACACTGAAGGAGCAGGCAGATAAAGCCTTGGAGCTCGGTATCGTCTGTAATCACGAATACTTGGGAGATAGGTTCTCGCGCACAGTCGATTCGCCATTGTTTGCCGCCTACCTGAAGCAATTGATTGGTACAGCCTCTGCATCACAAGAAGAGGTTGCAGCCGCTCTGTTGGACGAACTAAACCTGAAATTTTACAAAGAGTACGACAGCGACCAAGAGCACATCTTGGAACAACTATATGCTCGGATCAAGTACATGCGAGTCGAGGAAGGAGGTCTGAGATTGGGACCCATTACCTCGAAATCGCCACTGATTGAGTCATACTTTACGAGATTACCTGAGAATAAACGCACATCTAAACACAACAAAGGTGCTCTAGCACTTGCAAACAATGGTTGGATGTGGGGAGCTAATCCTCTCGAGGACTTTGCCGGCCCGGCAAGTAAGGCCTATCTCGTTCGCGAGGTCATCGTCTGGGGTGACTGTGTGAAGCTGAGGTACGGCAGCAAGCCGGCCGACAACCCTTTCCTATGGGAACACATGATAAAATACACGACAACGTTGGCCTCGATCTTTCATGGTTTCAGAATTGACAACTGCCATTCGACACCAATACCTGTTGCGAGCGTACTTCTCGATGCAGCACGAAAAGTCAGGCCGGATCTGTACATTGTAGCTGAGCTCTTTACTGGCTCTGAGGAGATGGACATCATCTTCATGCAGAAGTTGGGACTTGGCTCTCTCATTCGCGAGGCTATGCAGTGCCATTCACCAGACGAGCTATCGCGATTGGTGCATCGATACGGTGGCAAGCCGATTGGTTCGATCGATTCGAGTGTTCTCTCTGTCATAGATGAACAGGGGGATCTGATCACCCCGGTCCGAGCATCGGCCGTACACGCCTTCTTCATGGATTGTACTCATGACAATGAAGTTCCCAACCAGAAACGCTGCGCGGAAGATACCTTGCCGAATGGTGCCTTGGTAGCCATGACAGGTTCTGCCATTGGTTCCGTCATGGGCTACGATGAGATTTACCCTCACATCTTGGACATCGTCGCCGAGGATCGCAAATACAGTTCCGAGGTCAATGGGATCGGAAAAATCAAGGGACGTTTGAACACACTTCATGCCCAAATGGGTTCACAGGGTTACACTGAGTGTCATGTTCACCATGAAGGTGAATACATCACAGTTCATCGTGTTCACCCCGCAACTGGCAAGGGCTATTTCCTGATAGCCCATACTGCCTTTTCCAAGGGAGACCAACGAGGAAATATCAGTGAAATTCGATTGCCTGGAACCAAGGCAGAATGCGAACTTGCCGTTGTACTGGAAGTCTCATCGCGAGACGATCGTTCCACGAAAGAAGAGCTTCGTGGTCTTCCAGCGACCATCAAAGAACTTGAGCCGCCACACATTCACTACGATCACGCAACCAGTCACATCACCGTGCCTGATTACTTCCCACCAGGCTCGATCGTATTGTTCTCGACCAATGTGCCAGCATTGACTGAAGGTGCTCAGAACCTCGACGAGTATGTCAGAAGTGGAGCGGCTGAGGCTGTAAAGCAGTGTACCCTGATTGACCTGAACATCATCCTGTACCGCTGTGATGCAGAAGAGCAGGACACCATTGGTGATGGTTCCTACCGAATCCCGGACTATGGCAACTTGGTCTATTGTGGTCTGCAAGGATGGATCGCTCCTCTGAAGGATGTCTCGAGATGGAACGATCTCGGACATCCCTTGTGCAAGCACTTGAGAGATGGCCAATGGGCATTCGACTACATCATCGGACGACTGAAGAAGTATGAAGCTCGAAGCGAGTCTACGGGAGTCGCACCTGCGCGACAATGGCTGGAGTCTCGATTCCAGCATATTCGGGGAAAGGTACCTAATTTCTTGATTCCGCGATTCTTTGCTGTCGCTCTGAACACCATGTACAGTGCTGCTCGGATGCACGCCGTGTCGACAATGTCTTCGACAATATCCAATGCGGATAGATTTACGCAGAGCTTGGCGTTGTGCTCTTTGCAGATGCAAGGCATAGTGGACTCCGCGTCACTCGATCCAAAGGACAAGATTGCCTCAATGGCTGCAGGTCTTCCTCACTTCTCCGTGTCCTGGGCTAGATGCTGGGGGCGAGACATTTTCATTGCCATTCGAGGTTTGTTCTTGGTGACTGGCCGCCATGAGGAGGCTAGACAGCACATCCTCGCATTTGCCACAACATTGAAGCACGGCATGATTCCGAATCTGCTCGATTCCATCAGGACTCCGAGATACAATTCTCGAGACTCGATTTGGTTCTATATGCAGTCCATCCAGGATTATGTCAAGATGGTCCCAGGAGGCAAATCTATATTACAAGAAAAAGTCAAAAGACGATTCCCCCTTGATGACGAGTACGTCGAATGGGATGACGCCAAAGCATATTCACATGAGTCTAGTGTGGCTGAGATCATTCAAGAGACTTTGCAACGACATGCAGCTGGTCTGCATTTCCGGGAAGCCAATGCCGGCCCAAATCTGGATATGCAGATGAGCGACGAGGGATTCAACATTGACATCGAGGTCGACTGGAAGACTGGATTGATATTTGGAGGCAGTCAGCATAACTGTGGTACCTGGATGGACAAAATGGGAGAAAGCGCACAAGCCGGTTCAAAAGGAGTTCCCGGTACGCCCAGAGATGGTGCCGCAGTCGAAATTACTGGCCTCCTCAAGAGCACACTGCGCTGGGTCATTGAATTGAACAAAGCTGGATTGTACCCATACAAGTCTGTGAGGGCCACGATTGATGGCAAGGAGCAACAAGTCACATTTGTGGAGTGGAACGATCTTCTTCAAAAGAACTTTGAGAGGTGCTATTATATCCCTGCAACCAAGGAGGAGGATGGCAAGTATGACGTCGATCCTAAGATCATCAACAGACGTGGTATCTACAAGGATTTATATAGGTCTGGCAAACCCTATGAAGATTACCAACTCAGAGCTCAGGTGCCCATGGCGATGACTGTAGCACCAGAGTTGTTTGAGCTTGATCATGCACTGTCGCACCTTGGCGTGGCTGACAAGGCAATCCGAGGACCTCTTGGCATAGCCACCCTCGATCCTGCAGACAACAACTACCGTCCATATTACAACAACTCGGAAGATTCCGCCGACTTTCACACCTCGAAGGGCCGTAATTACCATCAGGGGCCTGAATGGGTCTTCCCCATGGGCTATTTCCTACGAGCATTCCTGCTGTTCAATTTGAAGAAGAATCCCAAGAAGGAAAAGGAAATCATTCAGTACGTCAACAATAGATTACGAGCCCATAGAAAGGAGATTGAATCGACACCCTGGGCCGGCCTGACAGAATTGACCAACAAGAATGGGGAAATTTGTGGCGATTCGAGTCCTACCCAGGCCTGGTCTTCAGGCACCTTACTAGACGTCCTCAGCGATATCGAAGCACTTCAATAGAGCTTCGCGTGCGATGATGCCCTTACGATCAGAGAGCAAAGTGGCATATTTTGGAATTATTGCAATTATTTAGACCTGCATTTTCTGGCCCACACATGATACTACTAGAATAATAGAAGAAGAATTGTCACCGCAATCGATTTTGCATGCCCGATCAAAGACCACTTGTGATGTTTCGTTTTGGAGATTCCTTTCTGCATGGATGCAAGTCAATTTTGTTTCTACTCAACTGGTGTAAATCAGAACAAGAAGGACATGATGAATTTTTTTTTCCATTTAAAATCAGGCCTTTCTTTCTTCCCGAGATTGACAATTGAGATGAGACTCCTGGTGATGAAGCTGTTTTACGAATGCATAGAGCAAGTGCAAATATCAATCAGTCTATGGAAAAAGCCCCAAAAAGAAAAACTCTGACGGGATCCTATATGGGGAACGATTATTGACTTGGCATGGTAAAGACGGTCTTGCCAATCTTTCTGGCTTCAAAGAGTTGATAGGCTTGCGGTGCCTCATGCAACGGCATCCTGTTTGTCACGAATCCTCGAAAGTCGTCTTTATGGATCTGTAGCACTGCGAGAGCCTGGAAAATCACATTAGCCCTCAAGATCATTTCTTCTCGTCTGGTCCTTCTTCCTCTCTGTCCTTTGACCTCTGGGTGTCCCCCGACTCTGGGACGAGGGAGAAGGGACAAGGAGGAGGTCCTCAGACAGACGGAGAAGGGATTGGAGGGAGAACGAACCTCTTTGAAGAGATGACGGACTGGACATCTGCCGAATTGTAGTCTGACGTTTTTGCCGTAGGCTGCCAATCCGCCGATTGGCAGAGGTTCATGATGCATGCCGACGGAGTGGACTAGAGGTGTCTGTATCAGCACGCGTCCGATTGAGAGTGAGCATGAGATTGGGAGAACTTACTGAATCCGCCTGGACGGAGGCAGTCGAAGGCTAGACTGAGGGCATCTGCCTGCCCGACGATTTCGAGGACAATGTCGGCGCCTCGACCATCTGTGGCAGCCATGATGGCAGCCTTGGGATCCTCGTTCAGGTTGAGTGGGATTGCTCCGTGGTACTTTTCGGCACGTTCGAGACGTTCGGGAACCGAGTCGATGGCAAACAGACGAGTCGGCTTGAAGTGTTTTGCAGAGGTGATGGCACAGTGACCCACTGGACCACAGCCAATCACGACGACCGTCAAGTCTTCCTTTTCCACCTCGGTCAGATGTTTCATGGCATTCGAAGCAGCATAGTAACCCGTCGGAAAGATGTCCTTTGCAAAAAGTCAGCTCGAATTTTTCTTTCTTCCAAAAATGACTTCTGCAAGGCAGAGTCGGTCGGGAATGCTTACGGCCATGAGAATCAAAGTCTCGTCAGACACATCCGGTGGGGCGAGGAAGAGTGTCGTGTCGGCGAGAGGAACGTCGACATATTCCGCCTGAGCACCGGCAAGTGCCGGGGACCCATAGACTCGACTCTTCTCGCACCGGCAGGTGAGTCCGACCTTGCAGTAATAACACTTCATGCAGCAGACGGTGAAGGGCGACACGACCTTGTCTCCGACCTTGAAGTTCTTGACCTCGGAGCCGACTTCAGAGACGATCCCCGTAAACTCATGACCCTGGACGATGCCTGAGCCGACATCGATGTGACCACTAAACCCCCAAGTCAGCCATATCGATTCACTTTTTGGGAACCCACACTCCGAGAGCGAGAGAGAGAGAGCGCGATGAATTGACTTACCGATAGTAATGCAAATCGCTCCCACACAGACCGGCCTCGAGGACCTTCACCACAGCGGAATCGGGAGCTGCCTTGGGGATCGGCCGGTCCAGCACTTCAATCGTGGCCTCAGACACGAGCACCGCTGCTTTCATCATCTCGTGAGATGTTCTGCCAGAACCTTGGATCTGATTATATCGAGTGGGTGAGCCGCGAGAGTCTGCCTGATGGATTTCAGAAGAGAAGCGAGATGGCAAGAGAAGAAGAAGAAGCAGTGAGCGGAGAAGTTTACGCCTCCCTGGGGAAGAATGATTTGGGCGGAGACGCCGTGCAGGATCCGAACTGTGGGGAAGGAGAAAAGTACGGCTGGAGGCGGGTGGAGGTGAACGAATTCACGGTCTAAAATACTTTCAGTCAAGCAAATCAACCAAAAGCCGGAGATGGAGACGGCAGGACGAGATCGTGACCTCAGGGATTGGTGTCGTTTAGAACATGAGCAGCATCATATATGATTCGTTTAATAAATTAAAAGCTCTATATGTCATCAAGACTACCTCGTACGCTGGCGCGGAGCAGATTTCAGTATATTGTCCACACGCAGGAGCATCTGTGCTGCCTCGGAGGCGGAGGAGACGACAGATCGCTTCAACTTGTAAGCTTCCATGATGCCCAACTCTCGCATGTCGCCAATCTCTCCGAGTTCCATGTCGAGTCCATATGAGCTCATACCATTGTAATGAGCTGCCTTCAATTTGGCGACCAGTTCACTAGAGTCAAATCCGGCGTTGTCTGCAAGGATCGTAGGCAGCTGTCTCAGAGCCGTTGCAAATGCCTCGACCGCCAAAGCACGTTTGCCGGCCTCCTTCGTGGCGGCTCCGTCGACAGCTTTTGACATGAGCATCTCGGCACAACCACCTCCGAGCGTGACCTTTGATTCCGCTACAGTCTGGGATAGGACTGCGAGGGCATCGTGCAGCGATCGTTCCGCCTCGTCCAGGATCTGATGTGTGGCACCGCGCAAGCAGATTGTACATGCCTCGCCTGCGGCAACACCAGAGAATTTGATCATCCTATCCTCGCCAATCATGATTTCCTCAATCAAGTCACAACGACCGAGCTTGACCGACTCGGGATGGTCAAAGGTGGACGTGATTTCTCCACCTGTCACCAATGCCAGGCGCTCGATACCATCAAAGTCTGCATGCTCGATGGACATGATGCCAGCATCTGCAAAGAGCTGCTCGGGCCAATTGTAGATCAATTGACGGTTGATGAAACAATTTATCCCGTGTGCCTTGATCTTCTCTACCTTTGCCTTCATCTTTTCGCGCTCAGCGCGTTCCAGCTCCGCAAGCTTTCCTGTCGAGTCTACCTTGACTCGTGCCCCAAAGACTTTCACCTTGTCGTAATCCATGGGAGTATTGGCGACGAGTATCTTGGCATTCTCGATACGCTTCGGCTGATTTGTACCAATCGTCTTCTCTAGGATGAAACCTTCGTCCAAGAATGAATCATGCAGTTTGCCTCCAATCTTCTTTATGATTTGTATGCTATCGAGATTCGTGCTTCCCTTCAGGCGCAAGACTGCATCGACAGCAAGATTAGAGAAATATTCTTTATCTTGGCTCAAGACTTTTGAGCTCAGAGTCGTCTTTGCAATATTGACGAGATCTTTTCTGAAAGCCTTGGAATCCTTGGCATTATCGACTGAAGACTTTTCGAGCGCTGTGAGAGCAGCATTTGTAGCGATTCTGTAGCCATCCACTATCGTCTGAGGATGTATCTTTGCATTCACAAGCTTCTCCGCTTCTCTAAGAAGTTCTGCCGCCAAGACCGTCACACTCGTAGTACCATCACCAACCTCAGAATCCTGGGTCACGGAGACATTGACGAGGACTTTGGCAGCCGCATTATCCAAGGCGATCGATTTCAGAATTGTTGCTCCATCGTTCGTCACCATCATCTCTCCCGTGCTCGCCGATTGGAGGATTTTGTCCATACCCTTGGGACCCAGAGTACTCTTCACCAAATCTCCCACAGCAATGGCACCAACGAAAGCCGAAAGACGGGCATTCTCACCTCGCTCTTGCGACGATTGCTCGTTGAATACATTCATCGTATCGTGTGACCTATCTACACACGAGATGAAAGGCCTTCAGGGTGTCTTATTTCTGCCGGTGTATGCTTTCCTTCGTGCTCCTGCTGCAGAGACGGAATTTTGGTCCATCCCACAAATGCTTCTCTTCAGCTCTCTCAAGCCGCGATTTCCTCGACACGCGCCATCCAACAGAAGAAATTCCAACTTTCGAGTTCTGACACGTGCCAACGCCTGTCGAGCTCCCTGTGTATCCACGTGACAGAGGAATTCGTTGCTTCAAAGCTCTTGGGCTGCGTCATTTCAGAGCTTCGACGGGGCTGCTTCCCTCAAGTCAGTCTACGGAGAGGACATGACTCATAATCTTCAGCATTCCGGTCGCGGTGGTGCGGGAAACATCGATCAAATCGTACATACAGAGACTCCAGAGCCTGATTTTCCACCAGAGTTACACGGTAGATACTCCACAGGTCGTGGCGGAGCGGCAAATGTGAAGCATAATGACGCAGGGCCTCGAGTAGCACGTATCTCACAGGATCTCGAAGGTTCAGAAAGACATGGCGGGGATCATCGTCTCCTCGGAACCGCCCAATACTCTGGCCGGGGCGGGCAGGGAAATATTGAGGCTCGGAAATCAAACGAACTGTCAAGGAGCCGCGGCCATACGCCGACATCCGGCGCTCAGACGCCGAATACTGGAGATGTAAACCACAAAAGCTCAGAAGGCTTAGCTGAGAAACTGAAAAATGCTTTTGGCTCGCACAAGAAGTAGATGATTCAAAGATCGTATTTCGGATCGTTCCTGACCAAAACTTAATCTGATTCCTAATTGTACATAGACAATATTAATTCTGTGATTTATAACGTGCATTCATGCTCAAGTAGAACCATCCTTTGGTGTATGAATCAAGTGAGTATACCCGCGGATAATCCTGGCAGCTCGTTCAGCGATTTACACAATATTACAGCGTCACTCGAGCACGCCTTCTTCTGGAATAGCTGTCCTGAGGCGCTGATCAATCGATTGTCTCTGATCTACGGAGCGTCTGGGGCGTGAACTACTTCGCCGCTCGGGGGACTTTGTATGTTAAAAGAACATTCATCTCATATGGAGGAAGGCTTACCACTGCTATGTCGGCTGACTTGCCGATTCGTGACCCTCTGTGTTGGATAAGATCTTGTATTAGCTTCTGGAGCGATTCTCTGTATGCAGCGGCATTCATGACCTGACCAGCGAGCGAGGGATTGAAGAGGTCTCCTGGCTGAGCCCTCGCGCTCTGAATCCTGCTAAGCAGGATGTCAGTCTCCATACACACATGCACCCCACAATCTGAACTGTTGCTCTGTTTTGGTGCAGGTGCAATCGTAAGATTGAATTGACATTGAAAGACTTGATTCATGGCCGCCGCATAACATCGGGCATCAGTCATCTTATCGGCTCCCGTCGTGGGAAGTGAATCAAGATACCAAGCCATTTGTTCCTTAACTCCGACGAGAAGAAGAGACCAATGTGAACCTCCCGCTTTAGTGGGATCGACATTATCTGTTATCGGTATGAAGATGTATTGTGCATCCAAGAATCCTGTGGGCAGAAGGGATTCGTCTACCACACCTCCCTGCTGCGCAATGGACGCAACCACTCACAGAATATCAGCAACTTGTTTTGAGTATATGGCAGCGTATCTTACAGTATCCGATGGACGGCCTCAAAAGGAAGATACTTTGTATTCCTTCATGTGGTATTTTCTCCCGTTCCATCCACTCATAGAAGAATTCAATGTTAGAATCTTGCAGCCACTGATCGGGTTTGACTGATGAAATAAGTATCGTTAAAGACTACATCTGGCGTTCTTACAGTTGTCAATGTCCTCTTGCCGTAGACAGACGTCATAGTACTCGAGTGCCGGCCGAGCTGTCGAATGACTCCGACGGATCATGCGCTTCAAACCTTTTGTGGCGCGACTGAGAGACAGTCGTTTCTATGTCTATCAGATACGCGCTTGCAGGGACTAGTATAGCTCACCTTATGGGATCGACCTTCCCTGGATTCCTGCTCACCATTGGGGGCTTCTATGATCAATTCCTCAGATGGTGGTGAGAGTGTCATTGTCGGTGTCGAAGCCATATTCTCCTCGGTGTGTAGCATGTCTGGCTCGCACTCGGCTCAAGTATTGATTGGGTATGGTAAGGACTACGTCCCGCTCTTTTATCAACTTTGCAGGCAGTTCGAGAAGATAAGCAACCAAGATATCGGAATATTTGACACTGACCACCACTCCAAGACAGGAAGTCAGCCAGAACGCTTGCTACCCAGGACGACAACCTTGTCGACACTATCGAGCAGATGAGAATGTTTGGGATGTTGCAAGACCGGCCGGCTGGTCAGCCAGGCAGCCGATAGCAACAAAAGGCAGACAACACACTGAAGCGCTAAGAAGTGGGTGTATACGTTAGATACGCGCAAGAGGCAGCCCACGTGTACATGACAGGAACTTTGTTGGCCAACCGATGCGGGAGCACTTAGTTTTGCCACGAATACTTAAAAATGCCAGCCACGGCAACTCCGTCTTGGCTCGTGGTACGGGCATCCAAAGAGGTCGACCCGCTAGGCGCGTCTTCAAGGTGCATGTCGCGCAGAGTGATTCCTCCACTTGATCACTGATCAGTGATCAGCGACAATTCCCAAAGTTTGTCTACAGCTGGATATCGCTCCTGTGCGTGTCCTTGTATACGATACAGGGCTTCATGATGAACGACAAGCTGTGGTCTTGAGGAGAATCCATGGGCTTCGTAACAACTTGTGGCCGGAGTGTCTTGTTGGCGAATGAGGGTCCATCGTATGGAAGAGACCTACCATCGTCGCCGCGTTCATCTGGGAATATCTGATTCGGAATCAGGACTGCATGTTACTCTGGGACATCCGTAGAGACATAGGATGTCTGACGCAACATACACAAGTCCAGTGATTCGGCTGTTTTCGCGATATTATGAGCATGTAGTACCATGCGTCACTTTCATCCTATCTAGGCTAGAAGGAAACGCAGCTCGAAGCTTCCAGCACGAACTTAACCGAAGAAGTGATTTGCAGCAGTACTTTGATGGAATTCTAGTGTGCAGCAATGGAGTTTTGGAAATGCCAGGATTCGCAAAGGAAGATGTGGAAAACTCGACCATATCGGAGGTAATTATGCAATAATCGCACAGAGTTGTTGGCTTATTCATGCAGATCTTGCAAGTCGTGATAGACGGTCTGTTGCGACAAAGAAAATCTGGACCCCGTAATATATTGTCACTTGGGTACAGCAGAGTATGCTGCCACTGCGATCTGCGTAATATTGAATACAACACTAACTTATGAATAGGGCAACGAGAGGAATAATGTATCCTTCACTGGCGAATTGGGTCCGCATCTTGTCAACGAGTTTCCCAATTCACAGGTGACAACCTTAAAAACAAAGCCATGGCAAGATCTTTTAGCATTGTAGGTCATTGTCCTGAATATTCTCCATAATACAGAATTTAATGGCACCCCAGGATTGGTACCGAAATGATGCGACATTTATTGAGTCGTACAAGCATTTTCGTGTCGATAGGCCAAGACTCTTTCTATCAGCTCGCTGGTGATTGTCTGGGGGATTTGCCTGTGCCTGATACATCATCCCCAAGAAAGCGAAAGGCATGTTTTGATGATGAACCGCCTCGAACAAAGCTGCCGAGATATGGAAAGCACAAATTGTCCACGAATGGGCAGATCGCCTTCGTTCGATCACGAATCCTATACAATCGACCTGTGCTTAACAATCAAGGAGACGTCACATTTGGACTTCGACACATGCATGTTTTGAACCGTAGTGGCAAAACAATATGTCGACTTAGGACGGACCATCTGCTGATGAATATCTTCCCTTTGCAATACGGATTGCACAATGTTTTCTCTGCTTTAGTAGATAAACGGAAGACTGTACAGCCACTGAAAGATTACTCCTTTAGGGATGATATTCCCAAAAAGCCGACCCGGCGTCCTAGTTGTCTCAACCAAGATCTGATTATCCAGCTTGAAGCATTACAAAGAAGACACTCTCGTGTATCATATGTTGAACTACTGGAACATTACTGTCCTGATCCACGAGTCAGCAAACCATCAAACGAAGCCGACATCTCCGGCATCAGCAAGCAATTTTGTACACAAGTTGATGCAATTGATAATTCTGTCAGTCTCGGAAATGGTGCCATATCTGCAGATGGTCCAGTTCTAGCACAAAGGAAAGAGATTTTCACCAATTTCGCAACACCACATAAAGCGGTTTCAGCATTTTTAGTTGCTACGCTAACTTCCGTGATGCCCAGCGATCTCTTAGGAGACTTGAATATGAAGATCTTGGAGCAGGCCATTTTTGTATTTGTAAGTCTGCGTCGTTTCGAGTCTCTAACTCTGCACGACTTTATGCTCGGCATTCGATTTGGCAGAGTGCCTTGGCTTTGCAAATCCCTCAAAAAATTCAGCTTGAGTGAAACACGCAAGAAGGAAGAATTGTTATCAGAACTGGTATATTGGATCGTGGATGGCTTTATCATCCCATTGATTCGCAGCCACTTCTATGTAACTGAGTCACATCTATTTCGCAATCGTGTCTTGTATTTCAGGCATGACGTCTGGCGTTCATTAACCGAGCCAGAATTCTGTCGAATTAAGCTTGGTATGCTTCGAGAGATACCAGTAGAGAGCGCTACCAAGATTCTCAATGAAAGAACACTCGGATTTGCTTATATGCGCCTCCTACCCAAGGGGACTGGAGTTAGGCCAATCACGAACTTGCGACGGCGAGGTGTCTCGAAGGATGGCACTAAAAATTCACCGCATGCCGTTCTCTTGCCCAGCATCAATTCTATTCTCACCACGACTTATAATGTCCTCACCTATGAGAGCAAGGTCAGACCTTCTACTTTGGGCTTCGCAATATCTTCTGTAACTGAATTACATTCACGTTTGAAGGACTTCCGTAGACGACTGCAGGCAGTGAACCACAAAGGAAAACTGTACTTCGCTAAAACAGATGTCAAGAGCTGTTTCGACACCATCGATCAACGCAAGCTGATCTCGATCATCACTGACCGCTTGCTGGAGGACGAGTATATGCTACAGAAGTTTTGCGCTGTTGTGCCATCACTCAACAAGGTGGGTCGGAAACACAACAGTAGAGCCATTCCAGCCACTGATCTCGAGGAATTTTCTGCTTTTGCGAAGGAGTACATTGGAAAAAAGCGTCATCTGGTCCTAGTTGATGGTGTGACACATCAATTCCGAGATCGCCAGCAGATTTGTAATCTGCTGGAGCAACACATAACAATGCATTTGATAAAGATCGGCAAAAGGTTTTACCGACAACATGTTGGGATACCACAGGGCTCAATCCTCTCGTCCATACTTTGTAATCTCTACTATGCTGATATGGAGCACAGAACGCTGGCGTTCATGAACCGAAGTGACAGTATCTGCTTTCGACTGATAGATGACTTTCTCTATATCAGTGCGGATCGTGAATCAACACAGAAGTTCATGAATGTCATGCAACAAGGCAACCCGGAGTACGGTTGTTTTATAAGTATAGAAAAGAGTCTCGTTAATTTTGATTGTGTTGCTGGCGGACAACGTGTTCCTTCTTTAGCTGGTTCATCTGAATTTCCGGTTTGCAATCCTCCCCTGGAGAAAGCTCAGCATGCTAATCTTTTCCAGTATTGCGGCACGACTATTGACACTTTAACCCTTGGAGTACGGAAGGACTTCTCGCGAGTTCCAAATCTGGTTGTCGCCGATACCTTGACTGTTGATTACACCAGAAATCCTGGTGCAGCATTGTTACCTAGAATATTCCAGTAACTCTGCCCATTACAAAAGAGGCAAGTATACTGACACGTCAGGGGTCTAAAATTAAGTTGCCACGCATTGTTCATTGACACTTCATTCAATAGTCTCCACACTGTTCTTCTAAATATCTATCGGTCCTTCGTTTTCGCGGCAATGCGGTTCCATTCATTTCTGAAGAGTCTACGTAGTACACAGTCTCCTCTTAAGGACAAGGCCTATGGTAATACAGGATTTTTCACAGTATAACAAATTGTACTGACCACACTAGACTCGATCAGGGAATTGACCCGATTGCTTTTTGTCTTTCTCCAGAGTCGTCGCAAATGCAATACCACAATCGAGTGCAATGTCACGCGAATTCAGATAGATTGGCTTGGGATGCACGCATTCAGACAAGTCCTCAAGACTCGTCCCAGCGGCTATGAACCATGCCTGTCGGAGCTTACAATAGCACTAGAAAAAACTCCGATCAGTCCTAGGGATTCTCGGATACTAGTGAAAGTGGCAAGTCCAGCAAATCTGGAGTGTTTCAGCGAATATATCTACTGAATACAATATTGACAACTCAATCAAATGATATGCTATGAGAAAGAATTCCGTCGAGAGGATTGTCGAGAATAAGATTCGAGCTCAGCTAGTCTTTGCTCCAAAAGTGGCACAGTGCTCAATGTATAGTCAATCTTCTGCCGTTCTTCCTCGAGAGCAAGTCGTGCAACGGCGTCCAGCTTCGTGAACACATATCCATGATTTCCGTCATATTGTAGGATATAATTGTGATACTTCCACAGACTTGGTCGGTGGCTCACAGTCAGCAAAGTGATTCCGAGTTGCTTGGCATGTGTGTAGAGGATTTCCTCAATCTCCAGGGTGACAGCAGAGGTGCACTCGTCAAGAATGGCAAACTAAATCCGTCATCAGCCACCATGATGGTCATTGAGAATGAGGTCAATTCATACCTTAGGAGCATGATAGAATAGCCTGGCCATTGCAATCCTTTGTTTGTCTCCTCCAGATAAGTCAGTCCACTCACGTTCCGTGCTGAATCCGCCTTCTCTATTGACGATGTTTGCAATTTGAACGATGTCTAGAATCGCGAGGAGGTCGTCATCAGACACTCCTTTCCTCAGCATATCTTCCCTAGTATCTGGGTAGATGATTCTAACAATTAGATTTGATATTTACTGCAGGAGCCCTTCACTTACTGGTCTCTAAGTGTGCCCAAGGACAAGTAGGGTCTCTGGGGAATATAAAAGATATCTTTCGCTGATGGTTTTCGAACTTGTCCACTACGGAGGTGTTAGAATCATCTTCTCGAATCGAAATTCTATACCTTACCCGTAACAAGGCCAAAGGGAACCAAGGATTCTAAAGAGCGACGATTTGCCACAACCATTCGGCCCGGTAATGAGAAGATGTTGACCTTGCTGGATCTTGAATGTCAGGTTCGGAATTAAAATGTCCCCATTAGGTGAGAGGATCGGGACGTCTTGAAACTCAATGTGGTCGGAATCTATTATTGTTCCGCGACTGGCAAGCAGTTCTTGCTGTAGTTTCGTGCTCGACGGAG
Organism: Taphrina sp. SM11; assembly: GCA_004000165.1. Classification (NCBI taxonomy): domain Eukaryota; kingdom Fungi; phylum Ascomycota; class Taphrinomycetes; order Taphrinales; family Taphrinaceae; genus Taphrina; species Taphrina sp. SM11. The sequence continues at coordinate 38,681 of RHDT01000077.1, read as the reverse complement.
ACACAAGATTCTTGACATATTTTTCATGCTCGACATCAGCCAAAACCTCTATGAGAGAAGACACTCGGGCTGTATGACCAGCGAGCTCGGTGATATCCTTCAGGGAATACATAATTCGACCAAAGGCGTCAGATGACGATAAGAGAAGTCTTCTGTTTGTGATGAACTGCTCCGTTCTATCTTCTAGCAGGGCCCGCTTGGAACCAGGGACGGTAAAGAACACTGGAATGCTACACAAGGCCAGTCCGAGAGCGCCCCACAAGTACTTCACGACAAAGTCCTCTAGTATACCGTTCAATAACCTGGCTTGTAAAGTTCTGTTAACATGGCGAATCAGTTGAAAATACGATCTGTCGACCACCGTCTTCTCCCACTCGTGACCCCGGTACAAAGCAATCTCCTCGCTATTCTCAATTGTGCGAGAATGATGAAATCGAAATTCTCCTTCGAGTCGTGCTTCTTCAGCTACATATTTCCCGAAAGGTGGTGCGAGTGCTTGCATGAACTTGGCAGAAAGCTGGACAAGTAGAGCCATGAAGAAAATTGACTCACCACCAACAGTCTTTGATAATTGATAGGTGTAGATCACAATGTCTAGAACAGGTTTCGCAAGATTGCCATAGATTTCAGCAAGAGAGTTTGAGAAATTGGCAACATCTGTCGTTACAAGCTGGTCTGCATTCTTTATGCGATCGTCGAGATTTCCTAGAGCATAGAATGTCATGCCACTCAAATACTTTCGATGGATGTGTTTCGTTAGTTTGGTACGATACTGCAAGGCCAATTTGGCTTGCAAATAAGCAAGCATTGCGTTGACATAACATGCTGGAACAGCACATGTCATCCACCAAGCAATTCCAGCAAGAAATGCGCGACCCCGACCTTGCACAAGAGCTGAGACGAGGCGGCCATCGAGGACTGCGATGTATATTGATAGAACTGTTCGAAGCACAAGAAACAGAGTATGAGCAAAGAGAAGACCTGCTTCTTTCGATCTCAACCCCGGAATCACTATCCGCAGTAGACCGACGAGCCTCCTGACGAATGCCTTGTTGATGGCTACGACATCCTTTCCGGCTGCATCCTGATTATTCGTAGCCTGTCGTTTGGCCGTGATTAGAAGTCTCGTGCGTTTCGCAACAGAAAGAACCGCAGCTGACCACACAGCATAACTTATGGGTTTACGATAAGTCAAATAGAAATTACTAGAAGCCCTCAAGTGTCGTTTCACAGACTCTCGAAGTATAGTAATTGTCTGCTTCCTCTCAAGCGAACCCATCCAGCGCCGCCGGACCTTTCAAGCGTCTTGGCACCGCAGGATACAAGCAGCTGGAGAGCCGACTTATCAGAAGTTTTTGTTACCTATGCCCAGCCAACTGCCAGTTCTACAATTCTAGTATTTCTGCGACGTACCATGACGAAAGACAGTACAACGTTTCTGCTGGGTAAAGTGGAGCAACCGACATGTGAAACTCTGGCGGCAGTGATTGCCTCTCTGGGCACTTGTGTGATGACAATTCCAATTATGGACGACAGTGTTCCGCAAGTTACGTGACCAATGCTGTCAGTCTGGCGACTTTTGCGTTGTGCATGTCCATAGCAATATAGGTTTTGGCTACAGCACTATGGAGCTTTTAGTATAGAACCTGCATGTATCTCGTAAATTTGTGAGCAGGCATTTCCTGCAGAGACTATTCACGGGAGGCATTGAAGTAGTGGAAGCAGTTCTCTCAGAGTGTTTACCCACAGAACCCTGCTCGACCATCAAGTCTTCTGGCAGATATCAGGACATTTGCTGACAGACAGTCATGCATTCCCTCGTTGTATCTGCTCCAGGAAAAGTTATCTTATTTGGCGACCATTCTGTAGTCTACAATCGACGGGCTATAGCAGCCTCTATCTCGCTTCGAACAACGCTTACTTATACAAGACACGATCAGGAAACTTTATTGTTGGATTTTCCCGACATTGACCTTCATTTCAGCGTGTCCAAAGACGAGCTTGTAAAGTTATCAAAATTGGTCACCCACGATCGCAGCCAGGAGCCAGATCGAATTCTAGATACAGGCATACTACAGTCGATAGACACATATATAGAAAGCAAAAGTGTGACAGGAGTGCGAAAAGCAGCGACCGCGACATTCATATATCTGTTTCTCATGCTCAGTAGTAGCTGTGACAACAAGCAAAAGGCCTTCGGCTCGTATCATATTACCTCCGCCTTGCCAATAGGAGCCGGATTGGGATCTTCTGCAACTGTATCTGTCATCATAGCCACGGCTTTGCTAATGCTTGGGGGTCGAATAGAGCATCCACTTCGACAGGAGGACAATCCAGATGCCAAGAAGTTAATCAACAATTGGGCTTTCGTGGGAGAGCAATGCATTCATGGCACCCCATCAGGTGTGGACAACACAGTTGCTACATATGGCGGCGCAGTGGCCTTCCAAAAGGACCAAGCAGCAGAATTGATTGCTATACCAGCATTGCCCTTGATACTCACAAATACCGGAGTTCCCAGAAACACGAAGGACCAAGTGGCAGGTGTTGCAGCACTGCGCAGTGAATTTGCAAGTGTGATCGAACCCGTCTTGGATGCCATGAATCAAGTGGCTCTCGATGCACAAGCAATGCTTTCAAACCCCGAACAGATCGATATCACCAGATTGGGTCGTCTGATGGTACTAAATCAAGGTCTTCTGAGGACTCTCGGTGTTTCTCATGCAAGCATCGAGGAAGTCATTGAGGCTAAGTTGAATCAGGGCTGGACCAAGCTCATCGGCGCAGGGGGTGGTGGCTGTGTAATCACTCTATTGAGAACAATGCCAAAGGAAGAGGCCACGACGTTGCCCGTCTCGGCAAAGCACACCGGTATGCAGGAATATTGCATCGACCTGGGCGGCCCCGGTGTGGGTGTACACCGTGGTAATGAGTTATTGTATTTCTAGAGACCTGCATTAGCATCTGCATGATAGGGAAGTGTCGTCACTTTTCCCATCGAGTCGTGTATCTGACTTGCACTGCTGATTTGTTTGTGACAGATGCCAGGTCTACTGACGAAATCAAAGAGGAAGGGCACATGCAACTTCGAGTCAGCGATCTGCCGAGGTTCGATCATCTAACGGTGGCGTTGAGCCTGAAGTCGAGTGATCACCTGAAATTTGTACCAAGATTCCTCCTTCCCCGGATACGCCCGATTCTTCGCCTTCTTATTGCATCTGTAGTCTTCTGCTCATTTGCATCAATCATCTCTGTTCGCACGCGTATCACATCTCAGTATGGCAACTCCATCAAAAGCTTCTCAGCAGCACGACTTCGATGCAGTCCGTTCTGCTATTCGTAGCATTTTGGATCAGCCTGGCTATGATGATGGCAGTGCCGGTCCAGTCTTTGTCAGACTGGCATGGCATGGTATGCCTACACACCTCTCTCAAAGCCATTGGCGATACTGACTCGTGTAGCATCTGGTACTTATGATAAAGCTTCCAATACTGGCGGTTCGAATGGTGCCACTATGAGATACCAGATTGAGGCGAATGACGGTGCCAATGCCGGTCTGGAGCACGCCAGGAACTTTTTGGAACCAGTTAAAAAAGAATTTCCTTGGATTAGCTATGGAGACTTGTGGTGTCTTGCTGGCGTGGAATCTATCAAAGCCATGGGTGGACCAGACATTCCCATAAAGTTCGGTCGACTGGACCACACGGATGACTCCAATGTGCCACCAAATGGACGTTTACCTGACGGTGCAAAAGGAACCGACCATCTGCGTAATATCTTCTATCGTATGGGCTTCAACGACCAAGAGATTGTTGCACTCTCTGGTGCTCACAATCTGGGTCGTTGCCACGGAGATCGATCAGGTTTCGAAGGACCCTGGGTCAACAACAATTTGCAATTTTCCAATACTTACTATAAGTTGTTGATACACGAAGACTGGAAATTGAAGACGAATGCCCAAGGCATACAGCAATACAGAGACGAAGACGATGAGCTCATGATGCTACCATCGGACTATGCCCTAATCAAAGATCCTGCTATGCTTCCTTGGGTTGAGAAATATGCTAATGACAAAGAGCTCTTCTTTGATCACTTCTCGAAGGCATTCGCCAAGCTAATCGAACTCGGAATTCAGCGAGATTCTGCCGGCAACGTGACAAAGAAGGGAATGCAGTCTGGAGATAAGAGAGTGGATATTTCTGGAGCAGATCGCCATGTCGAGCAGTATCCAAAATCAAAATTGTAGGACTCTGGTCCATTTTTCATGCTTTTGTTTTAGATACCGGTCAACTTAGATATACATATATACATAGGAGGATGAAAATAATATAATAGAGATACCTTTCAATTCAGTTGAAGCACAGTTCGTTTGATCACAAGAGCCACACGAATTAATTTCACGAGATTGATCTGTTATGTTTCAGATATTGTCGAATGGCATTTTTTTCACAGTAGAAAAAGCATTAGCTTGATTACAGACTTTCATACGATGCACGCATGCCTACAGACTCATCCACTTGATGCGATATCAGCCCTCTCTTGATACATTTTTGTGAAAAGACCCGCCATGCCATCTATATATATGTACAAATTTTTCCCTTGGGAGAGCAGTACCAGGCATCAGTTCAGAAATATTGGGCAAGAGCTCTGGCACCTTCTGATTGTCTCTTCTTCGTAGATGACTTTTTGACCACCTTTGCACGCTTCTCAGCAGGCAGGTTCGAGTCACTGTCAGGTTCATCACTGTCTTTTGTGCTGATTGACGAATCAGATTCAGCGTCATACTCATCGGCAGTGTCTTCTACTTTGGCTGTCGGGGGGACTACTTCTTTCGCTCTTGATGTCGGTCTGTGGATCTGAGATAGATCGTCCCGTGCCAGGTACTGTTGTTCGTGAAGGTCGCTCAACTTGAAGAATTTACTTCTCGCTTGATACCTCGACACAGGGGCCACTGAGACCTGAGACGTTCTGATGATCTCACCATTCGCTTGTGAAGAGTCGTTCTCAAGACCCAGGTCGGATGTTGTGCCCGCAAGTGAACCGGGTTGGGAGAATTGCTCGAAATCCTGGAACTGTGGAGGCACATTGATGGGCGATTTTGCTATAGTCGTATTCTGAACGCTCGATTCGGAGGATGAATCTGACGACATTTCTCCAGTTACGGTCGAGCGTGCTTTGCCCGATTTCAAGGAACTCGAATCGGAAGCTTGCTCAAGTGGATCGAACTCTTGGTGAACAGGCAGAATTGGCAAGATCGGATCGATCTCAGGGTCTGTTGCCACGTCCGGTGAAAGATGCGACCTTGACTCGAAGGTCTCTCCTTCATCTGATAACCAATCGGCCAGATCTGTATCTTCTCCAGACTCGACATCCTTATCCATCATATCTTCCGTGTCATGCAGGTTTTTAAGAGTGCCATTATTATCCACTCTCACATCTTCAGAATCTGTGAAGCTTTCAGCTTGTAAGTGGGTGCGGGCTGAAGGTTGACTGTCAAGCACAATCTGAGTCTTGTCGTCGTCTACCAAGGCATCTGGTTCGCCAGGCTCGGGAACTCGAACTTCCTGCCCACCTTGCAAAAGTGAAGAGTGCACACTAGATGACCTGACACTCACGGCAGCAGGCAAATTGGTGAAGGCAGGGTCTGTGAATTGCAGAAGATTACGATTTGTAAGCGGAAGCGTCTCCTGTGTAAGCAAATCGGCGTTCGCCTTTGCATTCGGTTCTTCAATGGAGAGAGAATTTTCGTTGATACGGTCCGCCCGGGAACTCGCATCGGGCTGAGCAGGTGATACGACATTGTTGATCTCTGGAATCTCATCAGTGAGAATGTTGACTTTAGGTGAGCTGTCTGTATCTTCAGCGCTGGTCTCGGTGCTCAACACAGTCTTGTCCGGAAGGGGAACTTTCGAACCTGTTTCGAGGACCAATTGACCATTCGCAGGTGTCAGTGGCCCTTCGATCGCTTCCTCTTTCGACTCATTAGCCTCGAGTCTCGACACGGGTACAGCGCTCGAATATGTCATAGGTGAAAGCTTTTGTCTCTTCTTTGTAAACTCGAAACCATCTTGAGCTTCATCGTTCAAGTGCTCTTCGGAATTGATTTGTGCCAAGAATCTGGCTGAGTCTGGGGTCGCGTTGTCAGCACTCTTGGTCACTGACAATTTTCTCTTGCTGGTAGAAACGCGAGGATTAGAGCTGTGTTGTGATTTTCGAGACTTGTCCTTTTGCTTGTGCCCTGAGTTTTCCCTGATAGGCGTGTTCTCTGACTTGGTTTGTACGTTGTTGATTCTCCGCTTACTCTGTCTATCTCGTTTCCTTTGCTTCTTTGATCGCGGTGATGAGTTCAAGTGGCTGCTGACGCCATTGGGAGTGTTTGTAGTCTCGTCAAGCCTGAGGGTCGTGACAGGGGAGGAGCATTGTATTGTCAAAGGATTCGTCAGTCTGGTGGGTGCGTCAGTCACCAAGGGACCAGAGATCAATTCGAGAGCATCTCGGACTACGACAGTCAAGGATGCCTCTTTTCCAAGCACATCGATAACCTTCTCATGGACTTCTGTGACGATTGCTACAACGCCTGCATTGACAATCTGTATGGCAATGAGATCGATCTCGTTTGTAGGACACTGTGCAAGTCTTGCATAGACACCCAGAGCTTTACGAACTAGTACCTCAATTGTGTCCTGCTGTTTGACGATGAGCAGCGGTGTGAAGCACACCTTCTGCTTCTCCTGAGAATAAATAAGTACCGTTATCCTGCATTTGTCCATACATGAAGTGTGAGACTGAGCCGCCGGTCGTTTGCAAGACTCGAAAGACCTCTAAAGGATCGCAGGCCAGTCTGGGGAAGAAGCTCGCCGTGTCTCAAGCAAAAATCTTTGTCTGCTAGGTGAGAATTGTCAAGACTAAAGATGCAATCTTTAGATTCAAATTTCAGAGTCGCAACCTCCGTCAGCCCCAAGTCGATCGTGGCAACTGCACGAGTGAGCGCTGCCATGCCAAACTTCCCTTTACTGATGAGGACGTTGGCTGGCCGGCCAGATACATCAGACTCTGGGCTCACTCAGCACAATTCTACCAACTCAACATGCATGTCCACATTGTAAAGATACAGCTGAGGAGATAGGCTAGATATCTTGCTAAGAATACTGGCTAATGCTATGCGTCTGCACATGGAAACAGGATATGATATGCTCGTTTGTGATACATGGCTGAGTCGATGATGCTGTCACTTTGTGATGATTGACAGCACATCCCCTTCAGCTAGAGTGTGATGTAAGCCAACACGCTGAGGACGATGTTTGGCACTAAGGCCCCAAACCAGTCCATAACGGAATTGTTCGGAGAGAGTTCGATGTATGGAGTCGCAAGCTTTCTCAACTGTACTACCAGAACGCACAATCAAGGCTTCGTCGAAATTGGGAATTTCACCCTTCCTCTTCGTATAGACCCTCAGGAGATTGAGCTCCTGCCATATTCGATCCTTCAGATGATCGAGATTGAGATCGAGGTTGCAGCTTATGACGAGCGAATGTGGACGTCGTGCCAACTGATCTACTGTCTCGAGAGACACTGCGTCAATTTTGTTGTAGACATATAGACAATTGATATACTTGCGATTCCCCAACACCACATCAATGAAATCGTCTGTTGTGATGTCCTCGCGTACCAAGACATCTGCATTATGCATCTTCCAGTCACTTAATATACTTCGACACTAGACCTCGTTAGAGTGATTCTGATCTGTACACTAAAAGCAAGTTTCTTACCATCTTCTCATCGAAGCCTCTAGTCTGTTTGACGGTAGAATTGTAGCTTATGCCTCCGCCTTGCTTGACTTTGAAAGTCACATCTGGCCTTTTCCGATTCAATCGAATACCCACAGCTTCTAATTCGGCCTCCAGTTCGATTTTCTGCTTCTCTGACTTGGCATCCAAAACCATCAGAATAAGATCAGCCGTCTTGGCGACCGCAACCACTTGACGACCACGACCCTTGCCTGAAGCTGCACCCTGAATTATTCCGGGAAGATCGAGAGCTTGTATTTCTGCTCCGTCATATTGCAGGACGCCTGGAATAGCGGTCAGTGTGGTAAATTCGTAAGATGCTACCTGGGATTCTGTCTTTGTGATCTTTGACAGCAGAGTCGACTTTCCAACTGACGGAAAGCCTATGAAGACGACACGAGCGTCACCCGTTTTGACAACATCGAAGCCTTCGCCCTTTGCAGAAGCTTTTGGTGGTTCTAGCAATTGGCTGCGGAGTCTTGCAAGCTTGCCACGCAACAATCCAACGTGATATTCTGCGAGATATCAGATTGACATGTCCATCATGCTTCAGGAGATATAAACCTGTTGCCTTATTTTTCTGCGTGCGAGCCATTTCAGCCTCGATATCGGCGATCTTCTCTAGAATGCCCATCTTGCGAAATGTCTATATATATACCCTGAATTGTTCTAGATATGGTCGATCCCTGGTCTGCAACTTCTCCTGTTCGGGTTCTCTCGAGATAGCTCGGTAGTAGTCTCTGCTCGGCCCGAAAATTGGAAAGAATGCTGACTTGCTAATGATGCTGCTCAGCCCATGCCATTCGCAAGGATTATGTGACGCTGTGTCTATAGAAGTTGACCCACACCGTCGATCAAGAGGGAAGGAGACCTTGAAGGTGCCTGCACATGTGAAAGAGAGCCTCGACTAAGTGCCAACTCTTTGAATGCGTGGGGAATCCCGTGCGTGCACAAACTGGCGGATCAGCCAGCAAAGGTCGATGGGTCACGCGAATCGTCCATAACCATCATCATCATCATTGACATCCGAGGTGGGACAACGACTCTGTCGGCACGACCATATCTTTACTGTGGGCGACTCAGATCGCAACGAGCTAAGTTTGCTCTCGTATAGTTTGTATGGACGATATTGCTTCTACTTTCGTGCACTAGCTTCCACAGTCTGGATCCAACTCAAATCTGATACAGTTCATCTCTTAATGGCTCCTATCCCACCAGTCCTCTCGCTCGCCGAGGACATCAGTTTGCCAGACCTCGACAAGATTCTGTCTAGCAATGCGATCCCTGCTAGTCTCGACTTGACGACCTTGAATGACAACTTGAATCAGTTGGCTGCTAGTGCAGAGGCACGAGCAGAGGCACTGAGGCGTGATGTACAGCTTTTACAACAGACATATTCATCCTTGCGAGCGAAGGTCCGGAAAGAGGGAGAGGAATTGCGCAATCCGAGTTCGGAGAACATGTCGCGACAATCCTCGAGCAATGGTCAGGCGGCCGCTACGCCAGCGTCCATGAATGGTCCTCCCAATAAGAAGCGCAAATCAGACATAGGAGATACAATTGGTGGTGCACATTTCATGACCCCAATCTCGAAATATGTGCAACCACTACGACAGCCCTCACCAAATGGTTTACCGGTGCCTGTGCTATCTCTGCCAGACCGAGCCGAGCCAACAGTCGAATTGACTACAACTTCAGATCCAGAGGAGATGAAACGACGACTTGGTGTGGCCTATTTCCCAACTCAAGATCTTTCACATCTGCTCCCAGGCAAGCCCTCGTATGAGGATTACTCGAAACAAAAAATACCAAATCAGATTGCCATGAGTACCTTCCTTTCAAGCATCGATCCATTCTTCCGACCATTCACCGAGGAAGATCTTGGCTGGCTACGAGATCGTGGTGACAGACTTGGTCCCTTCATAATTCCACCACTAGGAACACATTATTCTGATCTTTGGAATGAGCCAACGGAAGAGTCTGCAAGTCCCAAAGTCGATACATGGCAGAAGGCAAAAGACAGCGCCGAGAACATGACAGACGATAACATATCTCTGGATGCTGTCTCCTGTGGACCCTTGACGTCCCGCTTGTTGTCAGCCTTCATCAAGGAAGAAGATGCTAGTCCCGTCAAGGAAGAGTCTGATGGCACAGACAAGGATAAGGCGTCCCGGATCGGAGTATTTAGAATGGACTATACCGAATTGGAGGAGAAACTGAATGATGAGCTTCGCTTCATTGGCTTACTGGACTCCACTCCGATCGACTGGACGCAAACAGCCGATGACGAAATCAGTGCTAAGTTGCGAACATTACAGGGTCAATTGCAGACACAAATGGCTACGAATATTGCACGTAAGCAGAAATTGATGAGCCTCACCACGGACGAGATGGCAAAAGATGAGTACACAACCATCCTGGATGATCTGGACAAGCAAGTGGAACAAGCGTTCTTGAAGAGGACTCGAGGGATCAAGGCCACAAAGAAAAAGCGTTTACCTGGAGAAAAGGGGCAGGCAATCACCAAGGTAGGCATTGGGTCCAATATCCGTACCCTCATGGACAAAAGGCAAAAATGGATTCAGACAATTGGAAGTATCTGTACTACCGAGCCCATCTCAGATAAGTCTCGCTTCGATGATCTGGACGGTGCCCTGTCCGATCAAGAGTAAACACAAGTAGTCGATTAGGATAATTGTGCCACATCCTCCGGGATGCACTAAATCAGACTTTCTATTCTATATGATATGCCCCATTGCCCAACATCTATTTACAGTCGATACATAATGTGACTATGGACTCAAATATGTGATCGACAGGTAGTCAGTTGTCCTGCTTTCTGTTCTATTGTCTTCTTGCTTCACAAGCTCTTCAGCCACCCTTGCTTCGAGTAGTCGGGGCTCCACAACGTGCTTGACGAATCTTCGGTCGCCATTAATCAGAATTGTGGAGTGAATACGTCAGTTTCAAGACTGGGTAGTTTAGAGCAACGAACCATTACGATGTTGACATGAGCCTCCAATGAGGAAGACAAACTCCACAAGACGAACAGCAGTACTCAGGAAGCGCTATGGAGAGGCTATCGAGAATGGCGTAGACCAATCCGATGACTTTGAAGAAGGTTCGTCATATTTCGATCCTCTTTTGCCTTTGCAGGATTGATTGACCATGTAGTGGCCCTAGACCTGTCCGCAGCTTCGCGTCCGTCACTCCATCGAAGTCTGTCCACCAGATCGACGAGCGAGTCAAACAATCCTTACAACAGAGATGCCTCTTTTCGGCCGCCTTTCAAGAGCTACGTCGACACGAGCCCTTGCACAAAGTCGATGGAGCAGCTCTCCCTCGGCAAAACAGTTCCAGGAAGGAATATTGCGCTTCATGCTCACAAGTTGTCAACTTCCTCGCTTCCGATGTCGGCTCCTGAAGACGATGTCTCGCGTCGAACTTTTGGCCGAACATCTACTTTGCGGCGCAAGCATGGGGACGATGGGTCATCGAACAGCTCGAACAGTTCGAACAGTTCGCTTGAGAGTGATTCCGATGATGTACCAGAGACGGTCATGTTTGATAACATTCCGATAAGTCCAAATCGTCTGCAGGACCACCAACGGCATCAGCGCAACTCACATGTTCAGAGAGAGTCCTCACACGCTACGGGCGAGGCGTCCTCTGATGATGGGAAACTTACAGATCTTCAGTCTGACAGACTGGCTCGTCGGACTAGCTACCACGAATCCCTCTTAGGGGAGATGAATGCAGATACGAGACACTTGACAGCCGTCCTCAATGACAATGCCCAACAAGAAGTCCACCGAAAAGAGGCTCAACATCCTATACAAATTGGCTCGATGATGTCAAAGTCTCGTTCAGAGCGAAGGTTATCGATAAAAGCTATTATCAAAGACATGAGACCGGTGCTTGATAGGTCAATTGAAGCTGTTCCAATTTCAAAGGAGAAGGAAGCTCTCCTCACATGCACTCGTCCCACCCACCTGCCCCCGAAATCTCGCAAGGAAGAGAAGAAGCACCTGAAGGAATATGAGCGCTTGGTATTTGGTTCGATCGAGGCAGAAAAGAAATCCCAAAAGAGGCGATCTCGTGCTTTAAATCAAAAGGCAAAACACCTTACAGATAGCGCAGACTTGTGGGACAACCATATTCTACCACACTTCTCAACAGCAATCAAAGATCCCCGGACAAAGGCTCTCTGGTGGGGCGGACTACCCAACAGGGTCAGGGGAAGAATCTGGTCAATCTGCATAGGCAATACATTGGCTGTGACTGAGCAGACTTTCGAAATTGCATTGTTAAATTCCAGAGAGACTCTGAGGAAACTGCAGTCTGTTGAAAACGACAGCCAATATGAATCACACTTATTGACTCTGGATACATTCCGTCAATTGGAAGAATCAGTCAGCAACACGTTTCCCGATCTGAGAATTTTCCAAAAAGGTGGACCATTACATGAGGCACTGACCGAAGTCTTGATGGCATATGTGTATTATCGACAGGACATTATGTTTTCATATGCAGAGGGTGTCAACTACATTGCAGGTCTTCTGCTGATGTATCAACCTCCAGTGCAGACATTTCTGACACTTGTGAATGTTCTGAATCGGTCTCTGCCTCTGGCAGTATACACTAGAGACGAACCAGTCCTGAACAGGTTTGTAGGCATCTTCCTCACAAGACTGTCTGAGCGCTTGCCAGATCTTCACAAACACATTCATCTTCGACTGCATCTCGCGCCCCTGGTGTACCTGGAACCGATGCTCGTCTCGTTGCTGAGCAAGCAAGCACCCGTCGACATCTCCTCCAGAATCTTCGATATATATGCCTTCGAGGGCGATCCTTTCCTGATTCGTGCCATCGTGGGAGTCTTCATCGTATTGGAACATGCCCTCTACGGCACAGCACAGGAGGTGTTGAATGTACTGTCTGGCAATGACAAGGAACATATTTGGGAGAAGAATTTGAAGGAAGAGGATTTCATCAAGAAGTGCAGAGCTGCATTCTAGCATATGGCGTCCCCGGTCTAAATTTAGTGCTACATTTCTATGTACAGCTACGGAGTGCAGGATATCTGGCTCAATTTCTAGCGGCATCACTGCCTATCTCTTGGCAGACGTGCTCACTATTTCATCTATAAAATGATAGATTGCTTCCATGTAATCTTCTTGAGCCACAGTGTCGTTGTGTGTACCGTTTGGAAAAGCACGCCAGACCTTCTGACTCGATCCACACATTTCATAGAGTCGAGCCATCTGATGGGCGGGTACAATCTCATCCTTCAGTCCACTCAGGAATAGGACTGGCAATTCAAGCGTATCGATCAGCGCCTCACTATTCCAGAACTGATGACAGAATCGAGCCAGTGGGCTTGCAAATGGCATTACACTATCATCAGAGTCAGCAAGCCATCTCGACTTGAAATCCACTGCACGAGAAGTCCGACCTTGGTATCAACGAGCGTATACTTAAAAACGTGTTTTCCACAATCAACCCTGCGAATCTTGCCTGATTTCTGATCAAATCAGTTTCGGGGATGTCATCAGAGACTCTATCGCATTTACCGATGGACTATGTCAATTGCTACAGCACCTCCGATTGACTGTCCGTATGCAAAGAGATTGGTTTCCTTGAGAATCTCATGATCTAAAATGAATTGAAGGGCACGCTGTGCATCGATCTTCATGCCAGTCTCCGAGGGGACACCACTAAAAACGAATCAATTCTGATTTAGTTAAGATTGCCAGAAGTCTGCTAACGTTGATTTGCCATAACCACGCTATCACGGGTCAGTGCTCATGAGTCAGCTGTGCTTCCCGTGTACTCACGTAACTGAGCATGAAAACATTGAACCCCATATTTTGATGAAAGACTTTGGCGATTGGCAGACGATGGCCCATATTGCCGGCATTGGCATGAAAGAGCAAAATTGTGGGTCTACGTCTGGCGAGTTCTTTTGTTTGCATGATGGAGAAACAGTGTAGTCTTTCTCCATCGGAAGTAGTAAGATACAGATCATCGTATTCGGGCATACCGAATTTCTCTGGACCATCGACCAGCGTTCGAGACCCAGACGGGATCGAAGCCGGGTATATGATGTGTGACTGAAATGCATATAAGCCCAGTCCGACCAGTGTCGCGGATCCCATTGTGATCGCTGTCGTCCATTTCAAGAATGACATGAGCAAGCCTAGGTATGTGCCCATGGATGTTATGGGGCTGCTATGATACCAGGGTCTGCCAATCGCAGACGAGGTTTTGCTACACTGGAAACTCTAGACTGGGTGTATCACTGCTATCCTGGGCACGATCGCAATGGTCAAACTTCACAGTCCGCCGCACGACTGACAAGTCTTGTCAGAACTTACCATATTCAATCCTCCTAAATTGCCAAAGATTGCGGGGCTATTTTTCACCCGCTTCCAGAAAGATGATTTTAGGCGTACGCGAGAACACGGTGTATACAAAGTTCTTGCTCACCTGTGAGCCTGGACAATTTACATGTGCAACTGTACTGGCTTTCCCATGATCATCATACGACTAGGAATGAAAATATGCCAATCATGTGTTTCACACACTTTCTCTGCTCTATTGGCAAAATTACCTTGGACTGATATGCATTGCTGTAAGAAATTACAGAATGTAGTGTGCAACTAGACAGTGATGGGCTTCCTTGCTATACTGAGCTTGTCTTCGCTATGCTATTCTATGTGGAAGTCGAAAGAATCATTGCGGGTAGACTGCCTCCTTGCTTATGATTCTAGCATCACTCGCAGACTCGATCATGGATGATCAGCAGAGAATGCTAAAAACGACAAACATAATCCGAAGGCGCTTGGATGCCGCCAGTGATCGAGCTGTCCGCTTTGTGGCTCAGAAGATAACACTGAGCCATGGAGTCATCGCACCAATCACAATGCTCAATCAGACATAATTGGTTGAACTCCCCGATCCCCAATCTGTGATCTGCCAGGATGATCAATTCTCAGCACGCCAAGCTGGATAAGCTCCCCCGTTGACGACAACGAGCATAAGTAGCTAGCGCTTGTAGTCTTTTCAGTATTCCCTCTCTCATACAAATCTGTTCGGACATACATCTCAGATTCACAACCTCATGTTCTCACTAAGACTGCTTGCTCGTCATTCCAAGACCATTTGCCAAACTCCGTAAGCACCAAGTTGAAAACATCTCTGCACCTCCTAACATGATGGTAGAAGTGCGAGATTATCTTCAGTTCGTCGCGGAGAGACTGCTGCACTTTCTTCGGATGACTTAAATGAAGGCGCCTCGGTCGAAGCTGCAATCGAGTCATCCGGTGGGGCCAAGTCGACTGGAGGCACAATTCTCGAGGGCAAATAATAATGACAATGGGGATAGCTAAATGCACAAAGATATCGCCGCTTGTACATATGTCATGAACGGATAATCTCCTTAGAGTCGGGAACATCTCGAGCATTATAGACGGATTCAACATGAATGTCAATCATAACAACATTGTCTTTCCTCATTTAACAGGGCCCTGGCCTCCCTGTCCTGAAATTCGTCATCACAGGCTTGCGAATTCGACGTTTGCGAACTGATCTGTGAGCCAGAGCAAGATCACTAATGAGCAAAGAAGTGAGAACTTGACATGTCCGAAACCATTTAATGAGCGCCCTTGAATGGATAGTATGCGATATTTTCCCATGGCTTATTACCACGATAGATCCACAAGTCTAATCCCATGGCTTTGCTGTTCCAAGCACGTCTATCAGCGACAGCTGCTTCGATTTTGGCTGCACGCCTCACCGTCTCTTGCTCATCATGCTTGTTGCACAAGGTGATGTGGCCTCCTCGGAAATCTTGCCGATCTTGATCCGAGAGAGAATCCCAGAATTGTTCTTGGATGTGATAGACGAGATCATCCAGTTGTTTCGCCCGTGCTGGCAGGAGAATGATTCTAGGCCGAACTCTCAAGGCTCCGAGACTCAGGTTAAAGACGGGGCTTTTTCCAGCTATAGAGGCAAGAACTTGCTCTGCCTCCTTTCGTAGTTCACTCGGAAGTGCATGTAGTATGGTGATATGTGCATCCAGATTGTTTTGCTTCCGGGGGAAATTGGCCTGTCTGATTGCAGTCAATTTAGATAGAGCTTCCTCGTTCATCCTCAAAGAGACAATCAATGGGCTCATACTATTGTTGACTTGACTTCTGGGTTGCATGCGTCGTTGTACGTCATCGGACTGCGAGGTACTGCTGGAGTTTGCCTCGATATTCTTCGATTCAGGTTGTGTACTGGCACTTTTAATCTTAGGGGGAACTGTCGAGGCATGGTGACTTGTATTTGGTCGTGCAGGGGAATGCGAGACTTGTCCCGCTCGATTTGCAGTTGCAGCAGCGGCCCATGTAGCGTGTTTCTGCATCTGTGCTCTGTCGTTCCTACGTGATTAAGCTCATTTTTCAAGTTTGTTTGGCAATGATGTCAGTGTAACTAAAGTTGCCGAAAAGTTTCTCCACATCTGACACAAGCAAAGAGACCAACGGATAAGCGAAATCGAATCATGGTGCCCAACTCAAAAACATTAAATTCACATGCTGGGTATGTGCCTTGTCACATGGGAAAACTACATATATATACTCCTCTTCATTGCCATACTTCTTGGGTCAATATAGACATGGCATTTCTGGTATGCTTGGCACTAGATCTTGGCAGCCTTCGTGCTTTGTCCGACCAGATCCAAACTCCCGGCCATCGTCTCCATCTCCAGTCGTCTTGTGTTGAGGTAGCGAGGTCCGAGTTGGGAGAGATCTTGTACGCCGAGTAAGCGCATTACGGACTCAATCTCTGTACGGAGAATATCAAACATCCGCTCTACACCTTCTTGACCATAGCTCGCCAGAGCATAAAGAGCTGGCCGTCCGAGACCGACAGCATTCGCACCAAGACACAAAGCTTTCTGCGTGACGTTAGCCTGAGGTCCTGTTGTGCGAATCGATACTTACGATGATGTCTGTTCCACGTCTTATACCTCCATCGATGAAGATCTCGAACTGCGGATCATGGATCAAGAATGGAGCGTGCTTGTGAATCTCATAGAGCACAAACAGAGGCGGCTGGGAGAAATCGAGATTTCGGCCTCCGTGGTTGCTCAAGACAATGCCGCTGACACCTGCTTCCTTCGCAGCAATTGCGTCCTCAACACACTGAATGCCTGATCGGTTAGTAGAGATGCAAGAAAGAGTTTAAGCGAGACACACCCTTCAGAACGACTGGTAGATCTCCGATCTCGGCCATCAGCCACTTCAGATCTTCCCAAGCAGTCTTGTCGGTCTGATTTACACTGTTGTTGGCGGCGACTGACAGAGTCTTGTTCAGATCCTCTCCTGCTCGTAGAGCAGCCATGTTCTTATATCGCTCGTCTCTCGTGCGCACGCCACTACTGGCTGTATCCACAGTTATCCAGATAGATGAGTAGCCTGCCTTCTTTGCCTCCCTGATCTTCTGAACTGTCTGCTCATCCACCTTCAGGCAATACAATTGGAAGAATGTTGGTTGATTATTCTGTCTGACCTCTGCAATCTGTTGTAAAGAGTGTGAAGCATGCTGAGACAGTACCTGTATGCAACCTTTTGCACCTGCGGCAAGGCTGATCCCCCTTTCCCCATCAGAATGAGCCATCCTGGCCAGTGCAGCCGGAGACGTAAAAATCGGCAGTCTACTGTTGAATCCTAGTATTTTTGTTTCTGTACTCACTCTTGAGACATTGATCAAGATGCGTGGTCTGAAATATAGCATACTGTATGCACGGCGATTAGCCTCGGCAGTGAACATGTCATCTGCAGCACTCGAGAAGTATGCCCACGCTTTCGGAGAAACTGTTTTTTCTGCGTTTGCCTCAAAGTCATCCAAATTCAAAATGGCGTTCAATGGCATGAGTGAATCCTCAGCCTGTTCTGGATTTGAATCCGAGTGTATGGTCTCAGAAGGAATCTGATTAGCCTCGGTCAGGGTGTCCAGGGCTACTGGCCCTAATTTCTGGTACTCTCCTAAGGCGGCGAGAGTTCCTTCAGGATGTATTGGATCAAACACTTTTGTTGCATCCTTGCCACTGTGACGAAGAATTACAGCACCTCCTCCAGGGTGGTTCTGCAAGAGATCAGTGACATCGTACACCTGGTCATATAGGATGATCCAGCAGCTCGATTCACTCGTGTGTTTCAGGACTTCATTGCCAGTGAGCATAGCAGCTTATAAGTTTGGACGAGACAAGCCTGGCAGTGAGAGAGACTATCCTCTGTTTCATGTATTGCACGTCAATATTCGGCGAGGCAGGTGTCATCATTTCGTGTTCATAGAAGGCTCGAGTGAGGAGGTCACCCACGAAACGGCCCTGGGTCATTTCCCCATTGTGTCTGAGATCACCATTGAGACCTGAAACGGTAAAATCAGCCGATGAGCCACTCGATAGCAAAAGGACGACGAACACAAGGGGCAAGGTGCCATTTGTCAATCAATAATGGTAATTCGTCAACAATGACACTAAAAGAAGAATTCTGTCATGTTATGAGTGTGGAAGAGCAGACGTTATATCTCAAAATGAAGTTATGTGTCTACTGGCGGGCTGACACCGCTCCTGCGATGCCGAGCCACAAATTAACCAGCAAATCAGACGAATCCATAGACTAGCATTGCATAGTATCGAGAACGGGAAGATGAAAGAATATATCACACGTAAAACTCCTTCGAGCGCAGACATAGAACACGTCTAATCAGCTGGAGGCTATGCATTTTTTAAACCCGTTGGATCACAGTTGATGTGATTGCTCTTCTGTCGTTCAGCTCAGGCACTTGAGTCCTCTGTATCACTCGGCCTTCGCTATAAGAAGGATGTGCAAACTAGGCCGGAGAGCATGTATCCACCTCAGAAGTGTAGTCGCTAGAATCTCGGAACCGAGAAACCCAAAGCGCGATCGTTTACGCGCGCACCTGTCATTCAAGCACAGCGGCACAGATTCAGAGGACGCTGAGCTCTGCTGGCCCGTTCGGCTTGACAGCCAATCCCATGGCCCCTGCCAGCTCGTTTGCCGTGCAAATCATTCGAGCGCCCCTACGCAAAGTCCTCCAGTAATAGGAATGTTCTTTCCCTTTATTACACACCTGTCTTGGATCGACAATCCTGTACACTTCTCCACCATTGTTTCTATTCTAATTTGGTATATTGCTTGAGCTCGTGGCTGTTGAGCGAGACTTCGCCGCATCCGAACCTTGCTAGAGGCTCTACAAGCAATCACGGCCAAATCTTCGATCAACCTGTACAGCAATGACGTGCACAAGTCGCTGAGATCGGTCAACTCACGGTGAATGAGTTATCCGTCCAATTTGACAGCTGCTGAACTCAAGGACACAACAAATGTAGAAAGAGATCGTATGGCGACACAAGTATTTCCTGCGTATACAAGGACGCCTTCGTTCCACACAAATTCCGATACAGATCTAATCACAAGAGGCAGCAATCCGTCTGAACCAGGAGTCGCAGCAACGGCAGTGCGCAGCTCTGTCCAACAATCTAGTCCTGTAATTTCCGCTGTTTCCGATCAGGCTTCTACCTCAACTTCATCCAATGAGCAATCCAATAATTTTGTGCTGGATATTGCTAGCCATCCTCAGGCCGACCTATTGATCATGCTTTCCTCGCTCCTAACTCGGATCACGACTTCCAACGACAATCTTCATGCTGGGCCTGATCCTGTCACACCCCCTAAGGTTGGTTCACCTCTGTTAGCATTTCATGCTCGCAACATTCCTAGCATCTCGATTCAATCATACTTAACACGAATCCTCAAATATTGTCCAATGTCAAGCGACATCTTCCTATCTCTTCTCGTTTACTTTGATCGCATGTCTAAGGCACCGAGTTTTAGTGATCAAGGAACGAAGGAGGCTATGTTTTCTTCTACCCGACAACTCATAGGAGACGAACCCTTCTTATTCTCCATCGATAGCTACAATGTTCATCGACTAGTGATCACCGGTATCGTGGTTGCCAGCAAATTCTGTAGCGATGTTTTTTACACCAACTCCAGATATGCAAAAGTAATACGACGAACGATCCCAATCACAAGCCGCTAACATGTTACAGGTTGGAGGATTACCCTTGTCAGAATTGAACCACTTAGAGTTTCAATTTCTCCTGATGAACGATTTCCGATTGATGATTCCAACGGAGGAGCTACAAAATTATGGGAATCAATTATTACAATTCTGGCACCACAACAATCCTTCTTGATACCGTCTCAAGTATAGTGGAACATAATCAGTAGGTTGCCAGAACTGGCAATCCTCAGCACACAATACACTTTCCTGCATAACGAGGCATCATATGTAATTAAGCACATGCCGCCAACCGAAACATTTTGGCGGACGTCCAGCATAGTAATCCTCGGTTGATCTGACGATTTGACGATCTTCTGCAGCAAGAAGTCAGTAGCCAAGCATATAACGAAGACTACCACAGCACAGATACACAGAATCTACACAAATGATCTATTGGGGTAAATGAAAATGACAAGTCTCATATCGGGAGCAGAGAATGAAGCTCGGTCCATGAAAAATGTGAATGAAGTATTTTTCTCTCGTTGAGGGATGAAGGCTGTTTAGAACATTCGCAGAAACAGATTATATGAATTGCCCTGCAGTCTCGGCACCACGATACAGCACAAGCGTTCGTCAACCATCCATGAAGTGCTTTCCAGATATTGTACGAAGATGAATTTCGCGCGTTATCGCAGACGTCCTTGAGCACTGTTAGCCTACATTTCGTTTTGGGTTCGGAGGTGACTGTACGGGCTTCTCTCTCAGATTCTAGCAGACACAGAATGTCGTCCTCTCGCACGGGTCCCTTGACATTACGGACGATAGATCGAGTCTGGTCATCCAGGAATTCCACACGACATTGCGTGACATTTCCTCGTGCACCGGTTTGACCTACATGAGGTCAATACTCTTGGTTCATGTGCATCTGTTTCATGGTCTCGACTGACCCAGAATCTTCTTGACCTTGACGAGCTTGACTGGCTGCTTCGAGGAATCCATGATGGGTATATAAAGTAGATTTACCTGTATGCTGCGTGTCTTTTGTCGCAATTCAATGGACCAACTCCGGCCACCCGCTATGGTGGTAGAAAATTTGTGATCAAGCAGTCCTTGAGCTCCGCCCCGCTGTGTGTAGTAGAGGAGGCCCTCAAAGAAAAGTGCCATTCGGAAAATTGCCCACTTCCAAAACAGCCTTGGGGAGCTCACTTCATTTCCATCGAATAGATTCACGAATGTCCTTGACCAGCCAAGCGAGGGGGACCTCACGCTGAGTGACGGTTTGACAGCATCTGCCCAGGCCTACCGTTCTCCAACCACACGCTCTGGCTCACTCGCACGCGACGTCCGCATTCGTCCCGAGCGAGTCGCCATTCGCAAACCTGCGGCTCCAGTGTCGTATCTTATCCACTGCCCCTAAAATTGTGGGGCTCATCTACTCAAGACAGATACGTGGACGACAATTCGCCGAGACATCGACCGATATCCCGTTCCTGTGATTCATGTCATCGCACGTCAACTTGGTGATACAAATAACTCTTTCCCTCTCGACACAATCTACAGTCATTATTTGAGCTGCAGCTATGGACAATCAGCGATATGCTTACTCTTTGCATGTCGAACAACAACCCCAAAGAGCGCGGATGTGCGGTCGGTTCTTTCCCGCTTTCTTTGCGCTTTGGACACTAACGATTGTCAGGCTTTGGTGACAAGGATCGAAGGCCTATCACACCGCCTCCTTGTGTCAGATTACAGATCATTGATCGCTCTACAGGTCAAGAGGTCGATGTATCGTAAGTTTCGTCTGAGTGATGGCAAAGCCACCTTTGAACTGACGTTTCCTTCAAGCCAGCTGGACATTTCATTCTATGTGTTGACTGTCGGATTGTGGGACGAGAACGCACAGAATGAGCTGAACCTTGTCGTGCATCCCTCCTCAACACAGAACACAAACAACATCTCAACCGGACAACCGACATCAGGTTATCGTGCAAATACGGACCGTAGTCGGCCAGAGCCACACAATAGTTCTGGAGAGTCGAGCGGTCAGTACCAGACTGCCCCAGGGCTTTCAGGATTTGCCCACGCTACACACAATAATGACCCAACTCCTGGTTCTCAATTTGCTTCTTCAGGCGGAACAGAGGCATTCAAAGGTCTCGATCGCGATTCTGGTAACTCGACATTCCATCTACCTCCAATTCACGATTATCTGAACCGCAATGCAGGGTCCTTGCCAGACAAGTCGTTACCAGCGACATCGCAACAAAATATGTCCCAGCACATTCCAGGGTCATTCACACGTAATCTGATCGGCAGTCTTGTAGCATCTGCTTTCAAGCTGAAGGATACAAACGAGAGACTCGGAATTTGGTTCGTGCTTCAAGATCTAAGCGTCCGTACTGAAGGATGTATGCATGCTCTCCCTTGCCTTGTGTGTGTGTGTGTGACTGAACTTCTTTAGCCTTCAGACTAAAATTCTGTTTCGCCAATCTTGGCACTGGACAACAAGCTCTTCTGACGAGCGGCTCGGCTCCAGTCCTTTGCTCAGCTTTCAGCAATCCGTTCAACGTCTTTTCAGCCAAGCGTGAGTCAGCACCATACTCAAAGATTTAAACACTGATCATTAGGATTCCCAGGTATGATCGAGAGCACGGACATCTCTCGAAAATTCTCAAATCAAGGCATCAAGATTCCCGTGCGAAAATCAGACTCTTGAAGATGAACTTTAGGAATCCAATCTTTGGCCTTGAGCTCTCATGAAACTATACAAGACAGCAAGGAATTTCACAAAATCGAGGGGTCGCTGCTATTCTCTTTTTGCCTTTCTCAATTGTCTGATCGACTCAATTGACTGATCCCTCAAGTCATTCAGGAGACTATCAAACTCATATCTCCCTACACTAATTCTTGAGCCATTCGTTGCAGAATGCTATGGAGGATTCCCCGTAGTGCAGAGTCTTCCAGGCGCCTGCTGCTACGAAATATTTGAGACAAATTTTCAGACATGTTTAACAATAGTCTACGGCGACGCATGATTCTTGCAAACTTGGAATAATCTTGACGGCCAGCCACGTTTTGCGCTATTTTGTCAGCCAAGTCTACTGCCCGCTTCATCATTAGAGAGGGTAGGGACGTCTGATTCGCTAATTTAAGACCATAATTTGGCACAACGCAGCTTGAAGTACTCTGACGAATCCTGTAAAGCATCGTTATTCGGCAGCTATCGTCCTTGTAATCGGTCTGCATGCTTAAATTCGCCACGCCAGGCTTATCCATCAATATCTGAGGGAGTTCTGAATAATGTGTCGAGAATAAAACTCTGGCCTCGGTCTGTAATAAAGCTTCGCATATGGCCAGTGTGATTGCTAAACCATCTTCCGAGGAACCTCCTCTGCCTAGCTCGTCGATGAAACACAGGCATCTATAGTTGGCCTCGTGAAGGATGTATGCACATTCTCGCATCTCATGCGTAAAGCCACTTGCATCCAGCTCATTTCGTGCGTCATTAGGGAAGAGCGTAAGTATCGCATCACATATTGGGATCGAGGCATAGTCTGCTGGAACAAAAGAACCAACATGTGCTAGAATCACAATTAGTGCGATTTGACGCAAGTAGGTGCTCTTCCCAGCCATATTACAGCCTGTAATCAGCTGGAATCGTGACTGAGGTGTTATAAAAGCATCATTCGGTACGAAAGATGTTTCTCCGACTGCTTCTTTCAATGGATGGCGACCGTTCTTGATCACCAATGGCTCCGCTATCTCTGGACATACATAATTCCGAAGTTGACTCAAATAAGCAAAGGAATAGAGCTGATTCATGGTGAGTTACGCCAAGAAGGAACCGACAGAAGACCTACCATGTCGAGCAATCCTATTTTCTCGGAAGCTTTGTACAATGCTCCCATATATTGCCGAATTTTGACGATCAACACTTCTATCATCTCTTCCGCCATAAGAAGCAATTCACTAAGAGCTTCGTGACATCGAGCATTCTTCTTTAGCAGTGCTAGAGTGGTAAAGTACAACTTCTTCTTTCGTCTCGTCACATTCAAGAACACGATCGGCATTGCCTGTTGAGGCAAGTCCTTAACAGTCATCGTTAAGTGCAAGCCTTTCGACCCGGCGTATTCGAATTGTATTGGCAGGTTGTACTCATCTGTTATGATTAGGGGCTTGCTGACTTCTATTGTGACGACTACCGGCATAACTTTCCGCAAGCGCAATAGAATCTGCTATGGTCTCCTGATACGTTTGTCGAGCGATGTCTAGCATACCATTTAGACCAGCCTGCTTTTGGTCAATAACCTGTCGTGGCCGTACGGGGTCTTTGCAACCTTTATTGCATAACATTGCTGATTACGCAGCCCAACAATGCCCGTAGCAGAACACATATCGACATTAATCATCTCATCGATCATTGTCTGAACGACTTCGAGTGAATTTGCTCGTAGTGACTTGAATCTTGTTATGGCGGAGTACAGAGACATCCTTCCACTTACCTCTATAATTTCTCTAACCAATTCTGCGTCCAGATCTTCAACATGGGTGGAAAGTTCTGCGAGAACAGATAGCGCTTTTCGAAGATTGACGAGATCATTCAGTCGCTGCTGCGCGAATTTGACTGTCGGATTTGCAGGTATGGAGATGATCTTGATAGCATTAGTCAGGCATGATATACTTCTCCTCTCGAGAACATTCATTCACTAAAATTTTGTCAATGTCAGGCAAATTCCCAAGGATATGTTTCAATCCCAGCAAGGTCTTCTGATCGTACGACAGAAGAGAGTACACTGCTTTATGTCGTAAGGCTAAGATGTTCTTGTCAGCAAGTGGGTGTATCAAAGCGCTTCTTAGATAACGGCATCCCATAGCTGTTTGTGTATACCGCATATGATCTGAGCTTGTCAGCTAAGCTTAGACATCCACGGATTTCTATCGGACGGAACAGAGAGTCTCGCGCATTCAAAGGGTGTGATTGAGAAGAGCTCATCATCTGTAATTCACAAATTGTTCGTTGATCGATAAACATGATTCCAGTCGATATCTGGAATGTAACCTTTAACGTCTCTTGAGCAAAAGTGATGCCATACGTCTCAGCCAGATAACCGAAGGCAGCTGCAACACTGGCCGTACAATACGGATATCTTGATATCGACGATTGTACGATCTCAAGTTCCTCCTTCAACACTAGTTGCAACAAAAGATTGGTCCCAGCCGCCTTGGAAAATTGTTTTCTGGCGACCTTGTGAATGGTGGCCGGATCAATTAAGCCCTCTAGCAACTTCACGAGGGCACTCTTCTCTGGTTGGTACGATGCTTCGGATACAATAACCTGGAGGTTTTGAGTCACTCCTGTGTACAATGCTTGCTTTCTACCTTGGTAGGGGCATAGGTCGAGATCGAGTGTAAAGTTTTGACGAACGTGAGAGAGTCCGTCACCTCGTTCAGTATGCATTTCCCCGTTGCAAGTCGTAGACAGCATATGCCGACTACAGGAGCGACACCGCAGCTTTCAGCCAGAGCGCCTGATGTCTCAGAATATTTCACAACTTAAGTCCGCGCATGAACATACACAGAGTGTCCTCAGAAAACTCTTCGACCACTGAGTTTCGTGACTGTATGACAGCCGAAGGTCTTCTGGACAGACTCATCTGTCCACAGCACACTTGGTACGATTGTAACACTAGTCCGTCTCTGCTCGTGGCTTCACTTTTTCCTTGGCTCCTTGAGGCCCAGATGTTTCCTTAGCCCTTCGCAGAGGTTGTGGAATTAGCTTCACAAAATGCTGATCAATGCAGGGAATCAGGATATCTCATTCGAATGATCAGTAGTATGACACAATTGTTCCTTCTTCTGCACTCAGACAGAAAACTCGGACTGAGGCAACATGTGAAGGTCGCATGATTACTCTGAAGGGTTGTACAATTCATGAAAGCTTCAAGTACGACTGACAACAAGCATCCAGAGATTCTGTCCAACTTTATATGAATTGATCTATACACTGCTAATATCTACATCTTTGACCGTATTTCTTTCTTTATCGTTCTGGCTGAACTGGAAGTATCGGAGAATTGCTCAACCCCGTAGCAATTTCAAGATCCATGGCTGTTCCCCTGTTCGTCGAGGAAGTTCAATTTCGCGCCATTGATCATCCAGATTCCAAGATCTTCATAGCTGGTCAGGCATTCTGATAATTGATCCTCAGTAAAGCCTTTTGCCAAAACTCGATCGCGTATTGTGCGTAAGCTCCACTCCCCGATGAAGTGATCTCGGTCTCCATTAGCGAGATCTCGCACTATCTTGTATATTTTCGAGGATGAAGTAGAATCTACATCTCGAGTCTCGTTGTCATACAAAGATGATTTGCTAACGGAGATCAGACGCAATGCTTCATCCACATCGCCTAACTCTACTGTCTCAGCAAAGCGTAATCTAGCCAGTGCTTGTGACATCCGAAGAACGGCCAAGAGAGTCCTTGGACTAGTGTGGGTAAATTGACGCTTGCTACCTTCGTCTTTCTTCTGGACCTGTCTCATGTTGACATATGCACCTACGACATAATCACTGACTTCTTTTGGTACTGTGGGTCTTTTCTGACGTGCTGCGGCAATGAAAGCTCTGATCATTTGTGGTTCGAGAGGCTCGAAATCCATGGTAGGGTGCCTGTTGTTCATGTGAACAAAAGCGACGTGCTGCGCCAGTCTCTCATCCTCGTCGCGGGCAGGCGTATCCAGAATCAAGAATAGAATGTCGAAACGTGACAGTAGAGCAGCTGGTAGGTTAATATTTTCAACAGGAGAAATTTTCGGGTTATAACGGCCATACAGGGGATTCGCAGCTGCTAAAATGGACGTTCGAGCGTTCAATGTTGTTGTGATCCCGGCCTTAGAAATTGAAATCGTCTGTTGCTCCATGACTTCGTGGATAGCAGTTCTGTCGGAATCGTCCATCTTGTCGAACTCATCGATGCAGCAAATACCGTTATCAGCCAGGACCAGTGCACCCCCCTCAAGAATCATTTCATCGGTCACAGGATCCCTCATTACGGCGGCTGTGAGTCCAACGCCAGAAGAGCCACGACCAGTTGTATATACGCCACGAGGTGCGACCTTGGTAATGTATTTTAGTAGTTGAGACTTGGCTACTCCAGGGTCGCCCATGAGACATATATTAATGTCCCCTCGGATCTTCATGCCATCTCCCATTTCCTTGGTCACGCCCCCGACTAGAAGCAGAAGGAGCGCCTTCTTAACATCATCATGGCCATAGATCTCTGGAGCGATCGATTTGGATAGTTTCTCGTAGACTGAGCCAGTGTTCTGCAATTCAGCAATCATTGCCATGGTTTCTGGAGTAGTATCTATGTTTGTATACTGTTTTTTGTGCTGTTTGACGAAATGTGCTTCTAAGAATGTGTCCGTCAGTAATCCAGCACGAATGGCCTTAAACCCTGAGTATGGTGTAGGCAAGAAGATTCCACTGATATCAACAATATCGCCAGGATTCACGGTTCGTGTTATGTTACCGTTCATATGAACTGTAAGACTTCGCGGTATGTGACCCACGGGGACCTGATTAGTTAGTTCTTGGATTTTGATCTCCTGGAAAGGCATAAATTTCGAAGCCCTGGTAGAGGAGTGCAGTTGGCCCTTTGCATCATTCTTCTTACAATCTTCTGATGTGCACTCTACCAGTGGCGTGAATTGCTTTCCTTTGACTTCCTGGAAGACCTCGCTGCCGCATCTGTCACATGTATAAGCATTGACCATTACAGATGGTTTGACATCAGAAACACGCGTTGCTATTCCCCGTACAGTGATAAATTTACCAAGATGTTCTCCACGGATTTGGCGTACTGCAAATGCCTTTCCGAGTCCCATGTAATCTGTCTGCAGCGGTTTCAAGTATAGATTGTATCGCCGAGTCAGGTCTGCGGGAAAGAGATTCTCTGAATTTGATAGCAGATTGTTAGCTTCAGATAAGATTGTCGCATTGCGCACTCTTCTCTGATGCATAATAACATCTATCACTTCCTCTTCGTCTCCTAAATCGATAGTCGGAGCAGGCATGGCTTCATCAATTGCTCGACATATGATATTACAATAACTTTTTGTATTTGAGATGATGTCGTTCAGCAATCGACGATCTTCGTTATATTGCTTCAAGTCCTCGAGATCAAGAATGAAGGTGGCCAGTTGACGATTAGCAATTTGCTGTAACTTTATCATGTACTTTGATTCTGGTTGAGCTTCTATGTCAGATCCATCGTCGTTGAGTGAGTTTACACTCTTTCCCTTGAAATTTCGCAGGAAGTCTATTGCTTGTTCGGTTTGGTCTTTGTAATCGGCCAACTCCTTCACGTTGAACAACGACATTGTCGGACTCGTACTGTCCAAGGGCCTAGCGAGCTTCGACGAACCTTATGAGCTGCTATTGAACGTATATCGCCCGTCGTCGCCAGAATCGCGGGTGAGTGTGCGAATTTAGGAAGCGAAATTGAGATAAAACGCGACGCGCATCTGAAATGTACCATACAACGGGTTTTGGTGGCTGGGTGATTACCCGTGCGTGATGCTAAGCTGCTACCAGCCAGAAATGGGATCATCTATATTGTGATGTTATGCTATAACGTGCAAACAAGATACATACATAAGCGGCTCACATATCACGTTTGTAAATTGACGATCTGCGTGATTGTTTCTCCGTCCTGATCCATTCTGAAACATTGCACAGACCTTGAACATTATCTGAATCGTCATATATGAAAACTTCTAGGGATATCCTCTTCGGGACACTTCAACAAAAGCACGGATAGCGTCCTGAGACGATGTGATATTCTTGAATGAACTCATTCATGCTCTCGCTTCGGAGTACTTTGATTGAGGAGACATGTTGATACAATTCTAGTATGTGATTATATGAAGCCTTCACGAGGTGCTCGGATTGTTGGACTAACAACTGTATGCTGTAGCTTTCCGCCATGTTTGTTTACTCGATTCCGAGAATTTTCCTTTTCCTCGGTGGATTTGGACGCAAATCCAAGACGACTGGCGAGGGTTATCTTATTGTCTTCTCGCCTTTTCAATTCTGCTATCTGAATGCTCAGGTTCCTAGCTTCGTCTCGAGATTTCTGGGAACGAGATAGCACAGTCGAAACAAGTTCCTTGTCGGCAAGTGCATTAATTTTATCCTCATTTTCATTGCTGTTGTCGTGGACAACACGCTGAAGGTTGATGATATCTGCCGATACTGTATCCTTCGAAAGATGTGACGGGTGAGAGAAATTTCCTGGCGCAACTCGACCTGGGACCACAGAATTTGGAAGATGCACTATTGAGTCCGAGGCAGCCCGGGACAGTGACTGGGCATTCTGCAAGTCGTCTCTTCCGACACCAATGACTGACGACTCCTCATTTGCAGCTAGGAAGCGACCAGGAATTACCTGTTTCACGTCCTCGTCCTCATGTATTCTATCAAGACTGGCTGTCGACGAAGTAACGTAATCATCGCTTACCGTTCTATTTCCCCAGTACTCAAGTTTTTGTAGTTTGGCTACAAGAGCTCGAGACTCAGCGAGCTGGCCTTGCAAAGAAGTAATTTCGGACCTCAAACTCGAGATTAGCAGATCAACGTCCCCGGAGAACATTTCGGCCTTCTTTGCTCTCACAGGGATGTGCTTTGCCCGGGCAGCAAACTTCAGAGTATTAGAGGTCTCCATCACGTAACGTGCATCAGTGTTTATGGTAGCCAAGATAGACACAAGGCTCAAACCACTAAGGGCATGTTGCAGGAGTCTAGTAAGTTTTGAATCGCGAAAAGGTACATGAGCTTGACCTGCGTTTCCAGGATTTGTAGTAAGTCGTGCGATGACCGTGCCTAAAGTAAGAAGGGACTTGTTGATATAAGAACCTTCCTTTCGACGCTCCATGTCGGTCGCGGCTTTTTCGGATCCTGCAAGATCGATGAGGTTCAGTGTACTTATTCGTGCATTGTCACTTGAGCGTATTGTCCCAAACACTGGTGACCTCGGTGTACATTCCAAAATAAGCTGGATGACAGCATGTGAGCGGGAAGAATGCTTGTTGAAATCCGTTGCAGCACTGTGTCGCAATACATCGCCTTGCTCCATAGCTTGCATGAATGCGGCAGTCGTCGGTATCGGTATTTCAACTAGCGGATATGCATGAATACCACGTTTTGGATCATCACGAATCTTTATCTCTTCAGCTTCTAAAAGGGAACAACTCAGGAGATCCCTGATCCTTTCATTGTATATTTCGAGGTACGACATGCGAAGAGTGTATGTGTTATCAGGATCTTGTGAACTCAGATCCAGCAGGTCTTGAACAGCCTGCGGTATTAGGCCTGGGGACTCCGAAACGCCTTGCATAGAATATGTTTTGCCAGTTCCTGTCATGCCATATGCAAAAACCGTGCCATGAAATCCTTCTACAACGCCCGCGACCAGTTTCTTCACACTCGTCTGATAGATACAGAAGTTCGTGTCATGTTCTGTGAAGACATGGTCAAAACTAAATTCTGACGGGGCGCTCACATTCTGCTGCGTAGCTCTTATGCACTTGTCTGACTTGTCGTATGACCAAGACTTTTGTGAGCCAGGAATTTGCTGAGGGCTGACTCTAATGGATACTATCGTGTTATCTTTTGTCGCAGGAAGGCCATTGTGAACACCGCGAACGGACAAGGATGAAGTTGATCGAGAATCTACTTCTGACCGAAGAGTTCTCGAATCGAATGGACTTTGGGGTCTGTATCGATTTGCCGAGGCGGGTCTTTTAATGGTATACTGTTGTCGATTTAAAGATGGACTTTGAGGTCGATTTATCAACCTGTCACTAACTTTCACTGTGCCCAACGGCGTCGATCTGCCGGAAGAATTGGGTGACTGCATCGTGCTGAAGTTCGTTGAGCGAACTTTGTGCAATGTTCTTGGTGCATCCATAGTCATGATGTCGAAAACAATGTGCAAACCCGGTAGCTCACGGCTAAGCGTCTGTGCTTACAATATGAGTGATGTGTTTAACCACAAACGCCGCGCCCAGATTTGCATGATCGAGAGGACGGATTGTCTCATTGCGCATGCAGATTTCTGGCTTGGTCTTATCATGCAACGCTGACATTGTATACAAATGCGACAGCCTGTGGCAGAGGGGGAGTAAACAAGCGCCTGGAAACGCTCAGCCTCAGCCATAAGCGATTTATGCTACCACGAACGGCAGTTGACAAATCAGCTTGGACACACAGTATTGCAATTCATAATCAAAGATTTTCCAGTACTTGGGACGCTTTCTTCTTTGTCTATCTAGCATTGTCATCGACTTAGAATTGTGCCAAGCATCGCTGTATAACTCCGCTTCACTTTGTGTTTTGCCTGATGAGCAAAGTAGTGTTCAGGCTTCTCCAGGTTACCATCATGAATTTGCTATGAGGTATTTTCCGTGCTTGAAGCTCAGCGATCATGGACACGATACCCTATCTTTCGCAGGACTTTTTGTTCCAGTTCAAAAGTGTGAGTGCTGAAGCTTACACAACCAGTATCGAGCCTGTTTCGAAGGAGTCGCAAAGAGGAAGCGACGGATAAGGCATCACGATAGGTACCACTCTTGCAAAGTTCCACGGATGTTTATGCTTTGACATATATGATTTGTAATCTGTATGATGCAGAATGGTACAGAAGTTGGGAGTGTAGCTGACTGCGAATGTACGGCATATCCTGAAACTCTGTTGGAAGAAGCACTACCAACATCAATGACACTCATTTCATGACCGGGGAATACAAAGTAATCTTTCTTACTTCGTGACGAAGAGGCCTTCCGCGACTATTTAAGATTTAATACATAGGAAAATGAGGATTGATCTTCGACAGTGCATGTAAGCCACCTTTGAGATCTTGAAATGTGATGGACGGAAAACGCTTTTGCAGATCACGAACCACGCTTTGCGAGTCGTGCCCAGTACGACAAACAACAAGAACTTTCTCGGTTCCTGATGGCATATCGAAATCATCTATGGAATCCAGTGGTACATTTACGGATTGCGATAACTTGACGATGCCAAATTGTGTTCTATCCCGGATATCAAGGATGACGTGATCTGTAGAAATGTGCTGAAGCTCTGCTGCATCCAATCGCTCGACATCCGTTAGAAATTCTTGCTCCGCTCTGGATGTGGGACAGAATATACTATAATTGATCATGCCACTGATGATAGAATCTCTCGAGATCGTACGCTCAGTGGAGCACGCAGCACAATTGTGTCTTTTCTTTCTGAGATTCATAGCCCGGAATTGGGGCTGTCCAAAGGCTGAGAATAGAGTAAGCTTCGGCACGAAAGGTTCAGGAGTAAGGGTTTCGGCGGTCTCGACTGGAGTCTTCGGATTCTGTATTATAAGTTTAATGACTTCTAGTGCTTGGAGAGTTCCGATGACTCCTACGACGGGCCCCAGGATACCTGCTTCTCCACAAGATTGTACACACTCCACCGGCGTCGGTACCGGAAAGAGACAGCGATAGCAAGGGCCGTCACAATGATTGAAGATGGCTAGTTGACCCTCAGTCTTCAACGCTGAACCTGATACCAGCACAATACCAAGTAAAACACAAACATCGGAAATGAGGTAGCGTGTAGCCTGATTGTCCGTGCAATCTAGTACAATGTCGTATGGAGAAATCATCTCGAAGGCATTGTGATTTCCACATCTCTCAGCATAAGTTACGACCCTGACACCGCTATTGAGTCCCTCCACATATCGTTTAGCAGATTCAACCTTTAGTGTAGCTGTTTCTGTGCACTTGTGCAAAATCTGTCTGTGACAATTTGAGATATCGATAGTATCTGCATCTGCAATACCAAGAGTGCCGATGCCCGCTCCAGCTAAATATGCTATTGCGGGACAGCCTAGTCCTCCAGCACCAATGACTAGCACTGAACTATTTTTCAGTCGTAATTGTCCAGCTTTGCCCACTTCTGGGATGATCATCTGTCGTCCATACCGTCGGAATTCATCTGTCAGGAGGTCGGTCATGTTATCGATCTATCAGGCCCAAGTATGAAGCCTTTAGTACGTGGCAAGCACAAGCTTCAGGGCTCCTCGAAAAAGAATCTCCACAATGGCGAACAGGGAGCTGTTCAAATTGCGTAAGGGTTGAATTAGCACACCATCTTGTGACTGGGTAGGACTTATGGCAAGACTCAGGCTGAGTCAGTCATCCATTGCGTTTTGATGCTCATGCTGACATGGCAGACAGAAGCTACACATGAATGCCTCGAATGCAGGGTTTTCTTGATCCTGAAAATCCGTGGAGGCAAATTTATGCCCAGCAGCCGCAAGCTATGATTCTTACGGCTCCAATATTGGCACTCGGCATTCAATGAGGCACCTTTGGTTATACACCAGGACTCGCGGAGTTTGACGGGTGCCAAAAGTGCTCGACACACCGCATATACGGATGCACGTGTTGTCCAATCCCGATCTTTAGTGATATCCAATCCGAAACCCCTCATGTAGAGCTCACCACAAATGCACACATCTTTTAGTCTAGCTATTACCAAATAGAGCAGTCTACGACACAAGATGCTAGCTCGAAATGGCTTGCATGCCACGCGGAGACTGCTGTTGATTCAGAGACCCATTACCAGATCAGCTGCAACAGCTTCCTTGTCGCAGGATGAATCACTCGCATTGCTTCAGCAACAACGACGACGACGTCCCAATTCTCCGCATCTATCGATATACCAACCACAATTGACTTGGTATCTGTCCATCTTGAACAGAATCACAGGATCAGTTCTTTC
Organism: Taphrina sp. SM11; assembly: GCA_004000165.1. NCBI lineage: Eukaryota > Fungi > Ascomycota > Taphrinomycetes > Taphrinales > Taphrinaceae > Taphrina > Taphrina sp. SM11. The sequence continues at coordinate 4,995 of RHDT01000077.1, read as the reverse complement.
AGGTGGTATGTTTTCACTCATCGCCTCTGTTTAGTACTAATGACGTAAGGTCTGTATGTGTATGCTGCAGCTTACCTTGTTGCGCCCATCATGAATTGGCATTTGGACTCTGCGTCTGTTGCAGAAGCTTTCGGTTCTCTCAACGAGTATTCTAAATTCGCTATAAAGGCTGGCTTTGCGCTGCCCTTCACCTTCCATTCGTGGAACGGTATCCGTCACCTGATATGGGATACTGCTTCAGAGCTTAGTCTCAAAGGAGGTAGATCATGATCCATTCGAGCAAAGTCATTCCACTGACTTCGTAGTGTATAGAACTGGCTACGCCGTCATGGGTCTAACAGCTGTGAGCACTATTGCTCTGTGTCTGATTTAGGTCTCTGGCTATGCCATCAAGAGTTTCACAGCTGTCAGTACTATTGGCCTGTGTTTGATCTAGGTTTTCGACCTCTATTTGACTTTATTCTCTGAGCGTAGTCAATCAATAAATTGCTTTCCTCCACAGTCGGCGCAAGCCGGGAACAAGTCTCACGTAACATGACCTCTAGCAACCAACGCATGCAAATTATTGTATTTTGAAGCACATTCGCGAACTGGTGCTGTGAGCACTTCCTCGAGTCAATATGGGCGCCATCTCACAACGCTGTTATCTTATGAATTCATCATAGACCTGGGCATAGGAACAATTTTTTTATGATACATTATTCCAAGTTTTCTGCGTATGCATTCTGCACTTCGGATCGGCTAGATTCGATCCTGCTAATCACCGCTAGGTTTGGCCCATGCTAATTGTGCTGGGTCCAAGGCTCTCACACCCTTAGCTAGCACAAGTCAACCAAGTTTGGGCCATTGTATCAATGCGTGTTCACTATTCTGATCGATCGTCCCGACCGTCCCGCGAAAAATACTGTAAGGCCACGATATAAGGTACATATTGATGAGGACACTGTTGATGCAAGTTTACTGAATACTGGTTAGTGAGCAGTAAGTCTGTAGCACGGCAAAATTCTCGTTGACGGGTATAATTTCACACTGGCTTCATCATCACCGAACTTTGCGTAACTCACGAGTCCCTTGCTCACAGATCATACAGGTGGGACCTTGTTACAGATGCCGATCTGATAGCTGAAAATTGTCACTCTTCCGGTCTGGCGACGACGTACTGTAAGCAAGATCGTGAGTCGCTTGAATGGGACCACGTGCTGAATCCTATTTTGGACACTACTATATGAAGCATGACCATTCAATGCTTGTGGCCTGAGTTGAAAAAATGGGAAAGGCTGCGAATCCATGTGCTAGTGTAAACATAGCAAACATCTGAAGCATAATGACCTTTCACCTTTTCAAGGATCTACTTCTTCTCTTCTGCTCCGTCCCTTTCTTTTGCTGTGCAGCTATGAGTGATGTTGCGTTGCTTCCTCCAAGAAAGCATACAAGCACTGTCGCATCGTCGCAATATCGAACCGAAAAAATGTACGAGAATGGGGAGGTCTTCATAGGATACAAAGCTTTCGATCAGTCTGAGGCTCCAAGGAATTTTCGCGACACTGTACTCGAAACGTTATGGACACAGAGTTAGCTGTTTCCATCAAGCCAATGTGGAGCCGTTGATCGACAAAGATGGTACAGTTGTTTAACAAGCTGAAGGATTCAACGACTTCTCCCTAGTGCGTCAAGCTCAAAAGGTAGCCCAGGCAGCCGAGCCACTGTTCAATGAACCTGAGAGGCAGTGGATTAGATTCCTTTGGAATCATGCTTGGGATTTCTTTGGGATGTCTTTGGACTTCGCATTCAGGCAAGATACCATACAGCTGACGAACATCCACTTTTCGATCTTGCTACTGTAGTCAAGACACGCTATGGCGAGCTTATGATCCGGCACACTCTCAACTAGTGCCCGCTCGCTTTCGTCTTGTGCGTCCGAAACCAGACTTTGCATTTGGGCTTCTATGCCCATGTCGATCGTTGCTGTACAAGCAGCGAGAGAATTGGGAAGAGAGAGGCGTGCCGAGCATAGATCCCTTTGTGACGTTTAGGCTAGCTATGCCTTTTCTAAATATAGAATCGCAGTCGGATGATGACACGATGCGCACAGGAGAAAATCAGCTAGCTAATGCTTGCACGATAGCGCACGACATCCTCTGCTCGTTGAACCTACACGATGAGCTATATGTCATTGGAATTCTGCAGCTGCAGGTTTTCTGATTTCTATGTATCTCACAGCATTTGAGGGGTAGATGAAGATGATAAGCCATTTACAGACAACGTAAGTATTCAAACCGTCTTGTGCTGCAGACATCACTGATCAGCAGATATACTGTAGAAATTGATACTGTAGATGGATACTATAGACCAAATACAATGTGCATCAACAGTATTCTCCAAGACAGGCTATTGTTCAGGTTCTCGACATGTTAGTTTTGATAAAACTCAGCTACTGTATGCTATGACGAACGACTTTGGTACAGCCACAAGATTAACAATGTCAACTTGTCTGTACTGGCCGAAGAACCCTCTCTTTTACATCTTGACAAAAACTTTCGCAATGGTGCCAAAGATCGCGTCATACAACCCGGCTCAGAAATGAGTTTCGGCGAGCTGCGCGACCAGAAATTGAAAACAGTACGACGACGACTCGGTGCAATTCGAGCACGAGCGATGTCAATTCAAGCATGTGGCCGAGGTGCAACATGTACTGTATCTGAGAATGACGCCTGATTTGAGGCGACACCCTTCTTGATGGGAGCCTCGGACGACCCTGAGTCTTCAATAGTGCGGGGTGAATTGTTACACAGCAGCCACTTTTTCAAGCCATTACAAAATCATGATGTCACTTTTTTCTCCTAGCCGAGCTCAAAACATGCGGAATCTTGTACAATGTACCTGCATGAGATAGCGCGACGCGACGCGCATCTCTGTGATGAATCTCGAATACATAAGGCATGGTCTCGTTCATATACAATAGTGCGGGGTGAATTGTTACGGAAGCGAAAAACTTTAATATTTTGTATGACCACCTTTCGCACTAATCACTGCCTCTATCCTTCTAGGCATGCTCTCCACCAACGACCTCAGATGGACAGGATCCATACTGACCCAAGCTTCTTTCACAAGAATTTCAAAGTTCTCAGTCATCAGAGTCTTGTTCAAGGCCTTTTTTTGTCTGGCCCATTTCTTCCAAATCAGTCGTTTCAGCAGATGCCACACATGTTCAATAGGATTCAAGTCAGGTGAGTTTGCAGGCCAGGGTATCGTTCGGATGCCGTTCTGCTGCATGAATCGAGTGGTCTTACGACTTGTGTGAATGGGTGCATTGTCTTGCTGCAGCGTCAAGTTGCGGCTCCCGAGAAGGTTTTCGATCAGACCATCTTCCTCGTCAATGAGAGGCAACAACGTCTTTTCAAGCAGGTTCATATAGCCGTCTGAGTTGATAGACCCTGCAGGGAAGTATTCCAATGGTCCGAGAGTCTCACCGTAGAAGCATCCCCAGACCATGACGCTTTTCTTATGTTCCTTTAAAGGCTGGAACAAGATTTTCGTGATCGAACCTGCCATCGGGGCTACGAAGCACGTAACGCCGTCCTGGAAGCTTTCTCAGACAGATGGAAGACTCGTCAGACCAGATGATGTGTTTCCAGTCGTCGAAAGTCCAATGTCGGTGCTGCATGGCCCAAGCAAGGCGAGCTTGCATACAATAGTGCGGGGTGAATCGTTACACAGCAGCCACTTTTTCAAGCCATTGCAAAAACATGATGTCACTTTTTTCTTTTAGCCGAGCTCAAAACATGCAGAATCTTCTGCAGACGACCTGCATGAGATAGCGCGACGCGACGCGCATATCCTTGATGAACCTTGTTGCAGTATATCCACAATGTGTGGGTGATATATAATGTAATATTCACCTCTGTCTGTGATATCTGTTATCTCTATCTAGGCTACTAGCTAAGCCAGTCTGCAGTTATGTGCTCTAGTGTGCTAGTTCATACTAGGGCGCAACTAGGGCGCTGGGCTGGTGTGAGCTCCGCAAAGTGGAGCCGCAAACAAAGTGGAGAGTGATCATTCTCCAACAAACCTCGAATATATAAGGCATGGTCTCGCTCTTCTACCACCGTTTTTCTAAATCCATCAAAAATGCCAACTTCGAAGTTCCAGCATTTAAAGCCCGTTCAGCACCACACCATCCTCAGACTGGCCAAGCAAGGACTCCCTCAGGCTTCTATAGCCTCTGCTCTATCGATCAGTAAGATGACTGTCTCCAGACATATTCGTCACGACTTGGTACGTCACTCCGAAGTGCCAAAGAAGAAGCCCGAAAGTGAAGAATATGATGACCTTGTGCAGACAGCCTACCAACGCCAAATGGTCCGAAACATGAGATGGGCAAGCAACAGAGTCATCTGCGACTACCTGCAGATTTCGAAGACTCGTCTACAGAAATTGTATAAGATGGAGGACCTCAAAAAAAGAGTAGCTTGCCGGAAGCCATTTTTGATAGCCGCCCATACAATAGTGCGGGGTGAATTGTTACGGGAGCGAAAAACTTCAATATTTTGTATGACCACCTTTCGCGCTAATCACTGCCTCGATCCTTCTAGGCATGCTCTCCACCAACGACTTCAGATGAGCAGGATCCATACTGCCCCAAGCTTCTTTCACAAGGATTTCAAAGTTCTCAGTCATCAGAGTCTTGTTCAAGGCCTTTTTTTGTCTGGCCCATTTCTTCCAAATCAGTCGTTTCAGCAGATGCCACACATGTTCAATAGGATTCAAGTCAGGTGAGTTTGCAGGCCAGGGTATCGTTCGGATGCCGTTCTGCTGCATGAATCGAGTGGTCTTACGACTTGTGTGAATGGGTGCATTGTCTTGCTGCAGCGTCAAGTTGCGGCTCCCGAGAAGGTTTTCGATCAGACCATCTTCCTCGTCAATGAGAGGCAACAACGTCTTTTCAAGCAGGTTCATATAGCCGTCTGAGTTGATAGACCCTGCAGGGAAGTATTC